>VYZR01053162.1:0-29472 GCA_013400675.1 Oxylabes madagascariensis | reverse complement strand
TTCTAGCTCTGTATCTTTTGATATTCCTCTCTTTTCTGCCATTTGCCTCATCCCTGTGATAGCAGGACTCTGGTTGGAGTTGAATACAGATAAATAGAAGTTTACATACACTGAACAGAAAACTACAAATGCAACCTGGATGGCTGTTTTTTTAAGATGAAAGTTTTAAAAGGGTCACAATAAAGCAGTGGGTTGCAGGAATCTGTATTCTGTGGGAAAATGGGCTTCTTGAGAAAGCTAAGTTCTTGAGACAGCACCAGGAAAGGAAGCATATGGAATATTTAGAAAGGTCCCATTTAAGGGGCAAGAGACCCTTTTGTGAACTGAAAGGCCAAAAGGCAAGCCAGAGGGATTGAGCTGGGAAGAAAAGTAGATCTGAGATGAATCAGTGGAAATAAGCTTAACCTGTGCTTCAGAAATTGTGAAAAGCATCTATTGCAAGTAGAGTCAAGTCTAAAATATTAAGTTGATTCTGCAGAGGACTTGGATGCCTCTGTTTGGACCTGGGGTGCAACCTCTCAAGCAGGAAGCCAAATGCTGGTGAAGCTTGAGCAGCTTTTTTTTTTCTGTGCTACCCCACAAATCCTCTACATGGGGATTTTTCTCTCAACACTGGTGTGTGAGATGGCTGAGCCTACTGCCTGACTACATCACACCATTAAGCTTCAGCATGATGGTCAGTACACCTTTTGTGTGCTCTGCTCTTGCATCCCAGCTTCTCACTTTTCAAGTGAGAAATGCAATCCCACTCCTGGCACCTGCTGCTTTTCCCTTTGACCAGAACGGAACCATATAGCAGCAGCTGCAAGTAAGTCATTCTTCAATTACCTTGCTTAGCACAGAATTGCTTTGCAATAATTGATGTGCTTTTTTTTTCTGTGGTGGAATCATTAACCTGCATTTACTAGGTTACATGGAACTTGCTACCTTTTGGTCATGAGTTGGTGAAGTATCTTGAATTTGGTGGTGAGTGGCTTTGTACCTATAAACTGTTTACTTTCAAAATGTTTACCCTTGTGCAATTCTGAGGAAACTGTATTCATATCTTTAAATGGGGAAGCAGAGGTTGAGTCATGTACTTGACCATATGTGAGCTGTGACAGATGCAGTATGCTTGCCTTACATTAGAAAACTACTCAATTGTTAAACGATTTTTTTTATTTCAAATTTGAAAAATAAATTTAGCTTATAAAACAAGCTCTTGTTTCTGCATTTCAACCTATGGTCAGACATTGCCTTTGCCAGCACTAGTGATGCAGGGCCTTTAGTATTTGAACACTGCAACATTACCTGACCATTTGCAAGTAGCAGTGGTTTTTCACTCTTTACTGGGCTGCTCCTGAAGACTGCTGTAAGAAAAGGCTCCAGAAATTTCCAGAACTTTAATTAATGTATTGATGAGGGGAGAAGTATCCATATACAACTTGCAAGCTGTGTCCCCTAGTTTTATGTTAACATTGCAAATTGGACACAAGGATAAATGGACCACAAATGCACTTCTGGCCTGGTGTTTTTATTGCACCTGTGAGCCCTGCAGACATTTCATCCTCTGTTAGGGGTCGTACACAACTTTTTCTCATGCTTCCACTCAATGGGAAGAATAGGACCACCCAGAGGTCCAATTTAGAGTTTCTGTCACACATTAAGACATGACTACTAAATGCGGCCACAGAAGCTCAACTTAAGAAGAGACCTTTCCAAGAGTCAGTGCCAGTCTTTGATTTTTCCAAGGTGACACTTAAATATGAGCTAATTCACATAGTGCATTTATTATGCAAATCTGACCTTGTCATTGATAACAATATGCAGTACATAATCTTGAAGCTTGAACCAAACTAAACCTGTTGCCATACACAACTGCAGCCTCTCCAGGCTGATGAGGGGAGGGAGTTCATTAAAAAAATTTTCAAAACGTCAATATCCCGGTTCTAGTCTGAGTTGTAATATGTGTCTTTCAGCCTGACTTCTTCCATTTTGCAAGTTGAAAAATACTACATACAGCACTTCAAGTGGTACAGCAACACCATGTATATAAGTCAGATCATCTTCACCCATTGAAAAATACATATACATTAAAAAATACAGTTGGTTTTCTTGAACTTTCTGTTAAAAGTTGAAAAAAGTACAACAGTAGTACATATGGCACTTCATGTGGTAATCAACATCATTTATAAAAGCCAGACCACCTTCCCTCTTTGAAAAAAAAATACATTAAAAATCACAGTTGGTTTTCCTGAACTTACATTACCTTCTAAAAGCATCATAATTACAAGTTTGATACAATAGAGATGAATTCATGTAGATAATTGCTAAAATGGCATTAATAGAAAAAGCATGAAATGATAGGCTTTATTTTGCTTTGTTTGTTATGTTAATTTGCGTGTTCTAATGGACCCTTCCAGAGTCGCAGGGCTGGATAAACTGGTTCTGTGAACTTGCAGCGGAAGGTGTGTAAATGAGCCATGCCATCACTAACCTTGTAGAATGAAAGGATTCCTGCTTCATAATCTAGAAAAATGCCAATGCAATCAGGATCATCTTCTATCAGCATGGGGATTCTCTCTCCCTTGTGAAATGCCCAGTACTCAAACCTCTTAAGGCACCAAGATGCCCTATTCCAGCCCAGTCGACAAGCTTCAGAGTCTCCTTTCCTGCCAAGGGTAGGGTAGGCTGCGCCAATCCACCATCCTGCTCCAGCATGAAGCAGATCAACTTACCAGTAATGGCTTCCAGAAAGGAATGCATCTCTGCTCAGCACTTGCCATAATTTATCAAATCTCTGGGGACTACAGGGGTAAAATACTCTCCTCCAGCTACAGCTTACTTCAAGAAGGTCATCAGACAATATCAGTCTTGGGTGAATGCTGTCATATTCCCAGGTTGGTGATCTTGCATCTGCAGTCAAAGCCATAAACATACTTGCTACATTTATCATGACCCTTGGAAGAAGTCCAAGTTATAAAATGCCTGCAAAGGAGCCCACAGTTGGCAGTGTCTTGGGACAGTCAGAAAGCCTGCAGCCCCAGGAACACGGGCCGGAAAAGGCATGCCAAGGGGGTCACAGCAGGGTACTAACATTGCTGCCTCTGCACCTTTGTTATCCAGGTGAACCATGGTGATGGGGACCTCAGCCACAGAACCAGGGTTGCTTTGTGCTTAGGGTTAGAGCTCAGCCAGAAAGCCCACAGGTCCAAGGACACTGGGTCTGGAAGACATTCCAGTCTGAGCAAGGCAGGGCCCCAACATTGCTGACTCGATGTTAGGTAGCAGTGGGGTTCAGCTAGCCACAGAACCGGCAGCTCCAGGACACTGGAGCTCGAAAATGTATGCCAAGTGCCTAAGGCAGTGAACCAACACTGCTGTCCCCACACCTTTCTAACCTAGGCCACTAATGTGCTGGGCACCTCAGCCACAGCACCAAGCTGCCATTTGGGTTAAGGTCCGCGTTCGGAGAGCCACAGAGCCTATAGCTCCAGAGACACGGGGACTGCAAAAGGCATGCCAAGGGAATCACAGCAGGGCACCAACACTGACGCCTCCACACATTTCTAATCTGGGTGACTCGTGATGGGATAAGGAGAAGCCTTACAGAGAGCGTTATGGCCCCTCTGTTTAGCCTGGAGGAGACGGGAGACCTCACTGCAGTTAAAACTTCCTTGTGAGTGGGAGAGGAGGGGCAGGCACTGATCTCTTCTCTGTGGTGACAATGACAGGACCCAAGGGAATGGCCTGAAGTTCTGTCAGACAAGGTTTATGTTAGATATTAGGAAAAGCTTCTGCAGGGGGTGTTTGTGCACTGGGACAGGTTCCCCAGGAAGTGATCACAGCACCAACCCTAAGAGAGTTCAAGAAGCACTTGGACAACACTCTCAGACACATAGTCCTGTACAGCCCCAGAAGTTGGACCCTAGTGATTTTTGTGGGTCCATTCCAGCTCAGGAGATTCTAGGGCTCTAGTATAATCATACTTACATTTTAAGAAAAGCAACCGATTGATAGGAATCATGGTTTTCAGCACTGTCCCAGGCTCCTTCTTTGCAGTGGGATTAAGGCTACTGAAAACATCTGGGCAAAGATGAAAAGGGACAGTTTAGGAAGCCTGCCAATTTTTCAACTATCATTTTCCAACTTCATGAACAAACTGTGTTATGTTTTCTGGGGAGGGGCTGGTCACTCCGTATGCTTTCAGCATTATGGTCTTAGGGTAGCATGGAAATGCTAGATTAGTGTTGCCAAAGAAATACACAATTGAGCAAAACACCAAGTAATCACACCTGATTCCTTAAAAAGTAGCCCTTATCAGATGAATATAGGCAGCTGAAGACAACTGCAGGTGGTTGCTGCAGAGCACCTCCACGATGCTTTCTAGCAATCCTACACACATCCTGCAGTGGCCTTTCAGACCAGGTCTGACCATTTGCCCCAGCAACCTGCTACTGTCTTTTTGGTGGCAGTCCTCCGATAAGGCATTAAAAAAAAGGCAGGTGGGTGAAATGTGATGGCCAGTGTTGCCTGCTCACTCCAAGAGCAGCAGGATTTTCCCATGGCTATTTTAGCTTTGTGGCTCTGTGTCCCATTAGGAAAAACTCCTTGCCTTAATCATGCCAAAGGTCATTTAAGGATGAAATAACAGCTCAAAGACAAAAGGATTTCTAAACACAACATGTTAGCTCAGCTTTACAGTACCAGAAATCATTAATTTTTTTCAGACTGAGGCAGATCACGAGGTACCTCAATTAGAAAAAGCTTTCAAATATTAGAGGTATGACAATGCCATAGCACTTACACCCAACTGTAAGTAACTGGGAGAACAGATACATTCTGTAGGTGTAATGGACTACATTAAATTGTATTGAAATACCTGATAGAACTGGGAGGGAAAAAAAGCAGCAGACAAACCACAGATCATTTTCAGAGTTGGAAGAGAAACTTCTTATGTTCCTAAATCACCATTGCTATAGCAGCATCACATCCATGCTGTCAAAAAAAGTACCCATGCCTGAAACACTGTGGTTTCTCCAGATGATTTGGTAAAAAAAATCCTGTTCTTGCTTAAAAAGTATACTTTATTTGCAAAGAGAGCAGAAGAAAGCAAAATTCAGAGCACTCTCCCAGGTACCTTCTTTAAGCCAGGCTTCCAATGGTTTCTGTAGAATGGACTCAAGAACTCTGATGAAGTGTTTATAATGGTTAAGTAAGTGTTCAAATGAGAGAGGTATTGGATGCCACTCTTCTAAGAGATGCCTGGATTCCTTAATTTCCTTCTCAATTTCTATGTACTTCTGAGGGCAGAAAGACAAACACTACAATTAGCAGAGGCTGTGACATGAAAGGACTCTTCCCTCACAGCTCCTGTACACCACAGACCAAGCTCCTTCACTAGGTAAACCTATGGGCCATAACAAGCAAGCTTTGCTGAGCTCAGCCTGCATTTTAGCTCATTACCCTGCCCATTACCTCCTCCTGCCAGTGGAGCCAGTGGCCACCCCAGACATGGAGAACCCAGCAGCCATGGTTAAAAGAGACCCCTCCAGGATGGAAATGAGTTTAGCCTGGCCAAGACCCTTTCTGGGAAATCTCATCAACGGCAAAATCAAACCATTAAGTTTTAAAAGCAATTTGATGAAAAAAATCCACCCTCTCCAAAAGAAAATCTCCACAAAAAAAATCACAAAGAGCAGCTCCTGTGTGGAGGTGTGTTGCTAGCATGCACAGCAGAATGCCAGGGCCATATCACAGCAATGGAAACTCAAGTCTGACACATTGCAAGGATGCAAAAATGCACTGGAGGCATCATCCTGTAAGAAATGGCATCTTTTGGCTTGTGTCAGGGCATAAGCACATGGCAACACACTCTTCCCAACGAAGGTGAAGTTCATTAGGAGAGAGAAACTGATGTTTATCTGTAGGCAAAAAGAAAAGCACTGCACCCTCCAGTGAAGTGATGGCTATTGCTTATGGTGATTAGGATTTCTTGCAATTACACATTTTTAACTTCCCTCCTGAGGTTTCCTGAGGGCTGCCTTTTCTCAGATCTTCCTATTACACTGGACAAGGAAAGACTTGATACAGCATTTTTCTTCAAGATTAGGAGATACGTCTTTTCCATCAATGCTTAAAATTAACATGAACTTCATACAGACCTGAAATCAATGCCATAGCAGGAACACCTAATAGCTCAAAAATCAGGAAGCAAATTTGTTCACCAAAACACCAACACAAAGCAAGTTAAAAAGCAGTTAGAAAGATGCTGCTTACATACAGAAGGATCTATAGAAGACATCATTAGAGAAATTTACCAAGAACTGTCAGGGTAAGAGGTAGAAAGAGACCATACAATACCACCTCCAGCAAATTAATAGCATCACTGTCCTGTTGTATTTGTCTGATTCGATGTGTGAAGGTCTCTAGGGCTGCAAGCTGTTCTTGACAGGACCTCATATACTGATCATGTGCTCCCAGGGCTTGCTGAGTCTTTTCATCAATTAAGTCTTTTGCCAGACTCTCTTCTTCCCGAAGAAGTAACTGAAGCGCAGTCATTTTTTCTGACAGCTGCCATTTGACCATATCAGCATGTGCCTATGGATGAAGCAGAATAATGTCTCCCCCTTGCTCAACAGACCATAAACATTTCAGACATTTCTCTTTCAGGCTTTCAGTGCTATGTTTTGGTTGAATTTTACTGATTTTCTCCATCTCTTCAGAAACATATCTCTACCCTTTAAGGGAGGGCAGACATGATCTACCTGCTGATGTCTGGATGGAAAAGATTGAGGGAAGACTCCAAGATATCAATTTATGTAGAAAAGTCTGTTTTCAGCTGGAATTAACAGAGTAGCAATTGTAACTAGAAGCAGACCTTGTCCTTCAGCAGCAAGATTTTGTCTGCTTTTAAAGCAAGCTAGAGAGAAGTAGCTAGTAGGAATAGAAAGTCTCCAAAACAAAGTGACATCAGACCAAATCTCTAAAGCCCCCTCAAGCTCTTACTGACATTTCTGTAACAGAACTGCTAAGAGATGCTCCTTAGAGCAGAAGTAATTTCATGCGCTATAAATGAGGTGCAGTTTAGCAAACATTCCCATTCTTAAGACAGAATCAACAGAACACTGTTCTTGTGTTTACTCAACTCTGAATCCAGAGAATTCAATAATGCAGTTCAGTGCAATGCAAGATACATAAGTGAAGCCAGAATAATATAGGCAGCTGGGGCTACCTACTATTCCTCTGCATAAAAATTTCCTCCTTTGTCTTCCAGAGATGTTCAGCTGATCAAGGAACGAGGACCAGGCCTTTGGAGACTCTCCCTCTTTCCTCTGACAGTGTAATATCTTGTGATGGATATAGGGAATACACTCTTCTCCTGAGAAGCAGTAGGTGGCTGGGTCTTTGAATAACTACAGAGAAAACAAAATGTCTCCTCTTGGAAAATGACCATCCAGTGGAGAATGAAACAATGCTTTACCTTCACATCATTTACAGCCTGTTCTATGTTCCTTCTTTTACCAGCTTCTTGCTCTTTTCTCTCTTCTAGAGTCTTCAAGCACAATGCCATGAGTTCCTGTACAACAATGAAACAAAATAAAACACTGTTTCATAACAACATCATAACGTAATAACAACAAAAAAAGGAAACAACTATGCAGCTTGATTTCCATTTAGGGGGGTACTGAAATACTCAATCCTAGAATCATAGAATACTCTGAATTGAAAGACACAACTCTTAAATGAATGGCCTTTTATGAGGCTTATTAAGGCCAGTATAGTAATGAACCATAATGATTTCAGCATTTCACCTGGTGGTTATACTGGTAAGGTTTGGACAGCAGTGCAAATTAGCACCACCTTCTTAAGGCACAGGGAAACCCAAAGTGAAAAAAAATTTTCATCTTTAAATCTATGGTGCTGCGTATTTCAAGACTACATGCTAATGCATTTAGCAGCTGAGGGGCAGCTTAGTACTTCTATTTAGAGGATAAGTGGAAGGCTCCATTTAGAATCAAAATCCAGTGAATGTTCAGGATGCTTCCCAGTGTACAAATGACCAGTCAGGTACCCCACTATTATCACAGTGATGCTGCAGTCTGAATATCTGCAACAGCTAATGGTGTCAGGATGGCTGGTAATCAACCACAGTATCTGTGACACCTGTGGTGTGCCCAGCACAGCATGATCAATGTTCTGCTTATGTCTTGCCCCAGTTTCTCACCTGCAGCCCACTGAAATTGGCTGCCCTCTGCCCAGCAGGCTGAACAGTCCTGGTCTGCCTGCGAATGCATTTTTGACATTAGTAACGTGAAGGATGCAGTTAATGCTGCCCCATGCTCTCAGTGCACTGGTGCTAAAACAGGCCCTCAGTAAATACCAGGTAAGCTAGCGCCAGCTGTAGCTGCTATCAGTGTCCTCTTCAGCAGATGAGACCCCGTCAAAAACACTTGCATGCACATGTACCAGTTCACCGCAACAGACCCAGGGCAGCACAGCATTTAAACTCTGCAGCGTGGACAAACAGAGCAAAAAGTGTTGCTTCACGAGCAATGGTTTGCATTTCTGACATGTCTCCTTAGAAAACACATGCACTTTGTCATTTGAGAATGACAGAGTCAGAAGAAAATGGGCTCCTAGCAAAAGCCAGAGACTGCATTTGGAAGGCCCTTGGCACAGATACATCCATGCAAGCAGGTAAATGTTCTTGCATAGATCAAGACACTCACACTATTTATTCCAGCCACAGTTTTCCAGTCTTGTCCCTGAAGAACCAGAAGTGTTCTACGCCGCTAGAGGATTCAGGACTTCCACCAGATAGGTACCAGCTTTCCTTTGTTTATTTTGCAGCCTAGACCTTATTCCCTTCCTCAAAGACTGACAAAGACCAGAGAGGAAAACACAGTCTTAATTCTTTGCTAGTAGAACATATCACTGTGCACTCACAACAGTGACCATAAGCAAATACTTATGTCAATCCCAAGCATTTCTGGTTAAGTATTACTTTCTTTACAGAAGTGCATGAAAGAACTGCTTCCTCCCAATTGAAGACCATGACAGCAACCCATGTCATTCACCCTGAGGAATCGACTCTGAAAACCTTCCTTTAGGGATTGCCTGAATACTTTAACTCATTCAAGTGAGAACACTGTAAAAGCAAGGATTTCTTGGATGACACTCGGAGCTTTAGTCAGGCTCACAGAACACATATCAAGTGCAAAGAATGCTGATCCTGTGTGCTGCATTCAGGAGCACAGGGAGCATCCTTTTTGATGATGTTAAACAATCTCTGATCCAGGGATGAAGCAGCTTGCACAATGGTTCTCATCCCTTCTTAGTACTCACAGCTAGGATTTGCTGAAAGAGGTGTGGAAGATTCTCAGTGGAAGAAGTGCTGCCTGGCTGATGTTATGCCACAAGGGTTGTACTGAATAACTGCTCACAGCAAACGAAATCACTAGTCAAAATACCATCTCTTGGGCTAAAACTATTGATAGTTTCAGCCTAAAATCTCTGCAGCCCATAGCCAGGAGATGTCAGCAGATACCTCCTAGGGACAGAGGGTCACAGGGGGGTACAAGTTTCTACCTCGCTCACTTCCTGATTTGGCACAGAGACAAGTCTTTATAAACAGCACGTGCTTCCTTCCCTCTGTCCATCAGACCCCGAGGGAAGTGGCACAGTTTGTAGATTTGTGCACTTTGCCTCAGATCAGGTTGCCACTGCACAATATGTGCAGTGTAATGAGTTCCCACCTGCAAGAGGGACACTTTGGATGAAAGCACACCAGCAGGCAGGTGCAGTGCTCTGCCTTGCTCAGACGTCTTAAATGGTTTTATCTCTGTGCTGCTGTTTTTGGCAGCCTAATGCATAGCCCTCTGCCATGTAATGCTCTCTAATATGAAGTGCAATAAAATGCTCCAAGAGTTTATCATGACCTGGGTACCAGCTCATAATCTGTGTGAACTTTCAAGCAGAATGTTCTATAGGAACTGTTTCTTCCCAGTGTTTTCTGTAGGAAATGTCCTAGTAACACTGCTCCAAAGTATCACACAAGGAGTGGGAAGGAATTTTCTGAAATTGAAGAGGAAAAAAAAAAAAAAAGAAGAAAGAAAGAAAGAGAGAAAGAAAGAAAAGAAGCTTCTGAACATCAAACTTCTGTGTTACAGTATATTAAGTCTCCCAAGTTTAGCACCACAGCATGCAAGCCTCAGCAAGCCTCTTGGCAGGCTCTCCAAGTAAAACAAAGCACTAGCAGGAGTACTGGCAAGCTTGCAAAGCTTCCTGAGGATATTTGGTGGTCAGCTACCCTGGGATGAAGACAAAAATCTTAGGGAAGAACTGGGATGGAGTTAATTATCCTCACAGCAGCCCGTGTGGTGCTGTGTTTCAGATGCGACTATACTGTGAGTGCACAAAAGACTAGGAGGGGACACAAGCAGGAGATGACTCCTAATAATCAAAGAGGTAATCCATACTATGTAACATCATGTTCAGAAAACTGGAAGCAGGGAGTTTCGGTGGGTGTTACAAATGACAATATAATACTGTCTTTCACATTTATGTATTAGCTTTTGAATATTGCTATTAATCACAAGTATTTTGAATATGGTACAATTTGTTTCTCCTTTTAACTGCTCATTAGGACAAAATAATCTATCAGTTTATGTATGCAACATATAGCTATATAAATAGTGTTGTGATGAATACATTATACCATAGGCCTTAGCAAAATATAAAATGTTAAAATGCCATTAACTCAGAGAATGGTGCAAAACCACTTAGTTTCATCCTGTTGTTTCTCGTATCTGCAGACTGATCTCTCCAAGTGATAAGTGACAGGAACCAGAGCACCAGGAAAAAATTAGAGAAGAATTTATTAACTCCTTGTTATCAAGGAGTGGAATAACAGGATGAAACCACAAGAAGAAATATAATATATTGACCAAATCTACAGGATGCCATGCAGACAAGTCAGAGGTTAAAACCAAACAAAAGAGTTCCTGTAACACCAAAACCTCACAAGAATGAATAATGTATAAACTCATGAATATGTATGTACCCCAGTAATGTAACAGTATCTAGAGAACGTTGTTTTAAAACTAATACTGTGGGTTTTGGCCAATAGCCAGAAACACCCCAGCACTGGACACCCCTTTTTATCCCCTCATTAAATTTTTAAAAATTTTAAAGGGGGAATTTTGTTTTTCACAGTGGGTTAGCTGTCTTTTGCTCAAGAACTGTCTGAGTGAAGACACTGATGAGTGTCTTCCTTTGCACCATTTTTGTTCTTTTTCTCTTCCCTCTACTTCTCCTTCTCCTACTAAACTTATTTTTATCTCAATCCATGAATTTTCTTGGTTTTAGTGTTCCCCTTCCCCAGTCCCACTGGGCAAGGAAGAGGAATAAAGCAGGCAGCTGTGCTGTGCTTAGCTGCCTACTGGGGTTAACCCACAACACCCCAGAGGAGTTATCAGAGAACTGTGCAGTCACTGTGATCTAGCCAGCTACAATGGTGGTGCCTGGGCATAAGCAGAAATTACCGTTCCCCTTCCTCTGAGGCATCTATGTTTCTGTCAAAGGTTATTCCAGCCTGGCAATAAAAACAAATTCTCTGGGGCACCCACACTCCTCTGATTCTGCATACAAGGTCGGAGGATAAAATGCTGCTGCATGTGACCTAACAGTGAAAGCCACTTCCTCCTTGTCCCTTGATGCATACACTTGTTTTGTGGACGCCTGGGTGTAACTGATTAACTCTTTCCTTTTCGTACACAAACCATATCCTTGTGCAGTGGCATCAGGCTGACCCTGTCTGTATGGGGTCTACAAAGCACTTGTTGAAGTACAGAAAGTACAGAAACTTTGTTTTGCTAGTCAACACAGCCTACAAACTTTGAACTTCACAAGGTGTTTATAAGGCAAGCAAAGCAAAGTTGAAGGTCGGCTTAGTACTGCGGCACTGCACTAATACTCACAGATGCCACCATCACACCCTAGCCAAAGAAAACCCAGCGGCACAAGTTTCAGAAACCGGGGGAAAACATCAAATCAGGAAGAGCTTGGCCCATCTGCCGGTTCACAGCCCCTCTCCGCGGCACCCCGGCCCCGTGCCGGCGGGGCTCGGGGGCGCCCGGCCCTCACTCACCTGCGAGCGGCGGACAGCGTGCGGCAGGAGGCAGGCGCGGTGCCCGCGGTGAGCGCCCATGGCCGGGCAGAGCGCGCACACGCAGCTCCCGCACTCCTCGCAGAACAGCTCCAGCGGCCGCCCGGCGTGGACATCGCACAGCCGCGGCCCCGGCGCTGCGGCCCGCGGCTCCCCCTGCCCCATGCCGGATCCGGCCGGGAGCGTGGGGAGAGAAGGATGCGGGGGAGGCGGGGGCAGGGAGAGAGGGACACGGGGCAGGCGGGGGCAGGGAGAGGAGGATGCGGGGCAGGCGGGGACGTGGTGCGCGCCGCGGGCGGCGGAGCCGCACCTTGGGAAGGCGAGCCCTGGCCGTGGCCATGGGGAGGGCGGCCGGTGCCCCGCTGTGCCGCTTGCCCTGCTCGGGGGCGGGCGGGGAGCGGCGCCGGCCCGCGTCAGTCGCCGCCGGAGCGGAGACCCGCAGCGGGGAGGTCGGGCGGTCAGTGCCGGCAGGAGCTGTGCCCTGGAGCGGGAGAGCCGGTGCCCTAGGAGCTGCCTCCGTCCGGGGCCCGCGTTGGAAAGGTGACTAATTTGTGGAATTTCAGCAGCGTCGGTGTGGGGTAGGCTCCGTGTCATGGCTGAGCAAAACACTTAACCTGATACAAAAAGGTGGGGGGAAATTGTCTTCGGGGTGTGTTCTGTCACCTGTTTTTCAGTTAGACTTCAGTGCTCTGAAAGGTCTCATTTTCAGAAATCAAAATAAAGTGCTTATACAGAGAGAGTTTGCACACTTTTTCATTGGCCATAACTCTCACCTACATTCAACCAACTTCATACTAGTTTTTAAATATGCTTTGTTCTTCCTGTGAATAAAAGCAATACAAAGTATACACACACACGTGCACACACACATAAGATGTGAAAAAATAGGAAGATATTTAAAACCCAAGCATTTTAGTGGAACATGTGAGAGCCAAAGTATGTATTAGTACATGAGAATGTGGAGCACTGAGAAACAAGGGCAGTCCTGCTGAAATCAGGCAGAATTTCATGCCTGTGAAAGAGCTGCTGACATAACCAACGATTTAGAGAGTGCCTTGTACATACAAAAGTCAGGTTTTTTCCTTGGGAAGTGTTTCATACAGATCCCAGGCTACAGTCATGGGACCTTAGGGATCATTGTAAATAACTGTAAATTGTTTGCTCTTGTTCTACACACACAAACAGAAGTGCTAATGCCTGCTTTAATAAAATAAGAGATTCACATCAACTTTGGCACCCTGTTCTGGTGCTTGATCATCCTCAGAAAGAAAACTTTTCCTACTGTCAGTCAACATTTTTCTCATTGCAGCTGTAGCCATGTTGTTTCACTGTGCCTTTCCAAGGGGAGTTTCAATCTCATCTTCTCAATCTATGCCCATACAGGAGCTGTAGACAGCACTGAGTTCTCTGACAGAGGCTGAACAATTCCAGTTCTTTTCGTGTGTGTTTTGAAATTCTGCTTCAGCTTCCACTATCATCTTTGCGGCTTCTGAAGGAGGGCTTGCCCAAAGGAGTCTGTGTGTGTCTTGTCCAGAGGAACGTGTGTGTTAAGTAAACGTTCCCATCTGACCATTCAGGAACACTCTGGCAGTAGCCCCAAGAGATGGTACTGCTAAGACTGAGGCCCCTTCACAGGGATCTCTCCAATGAGCCAAAGGGTCCCTGCCTGACTGCCTACACACCCCACAGTCACACAGCCAGACAAGGCTTCCGTAACAGTTCAACCCCAAGTTTCGAGTAGCAGAATCTCAGACCTCTGGATCCCTAAAGAGATTTATTTATGGCTGAGTAACAGAGTAACAGCTCCAGCTGGTGCCTCAAGGAAGAACCCCGAACAAAGGATTACCTGGACTTTTATACCCTCACAATCTGTGTGACAGAAAGTCTGGGATCTTCCTACTGAGACCCTGGCTCCTGCTGTGTCTCAGTGTCCAGTCACCTGGCTGGGTCTCAGTGTCCAGTCATCTGGCTGGGTCACAGGTCCCCATGCCCTTTGCTGTGCCAGGGATTGGCAGTTCCTGACCTCTTGCCTCGGGCTCCCAGCCAGAGCTCAACTTGTGGCTCCCACTGCAGCTGAAGGCCAAGCTGCCATCACAGAATGTTCGTCCCTATTTTTGGATTGAGCATACCTGCTAATCTATTAAAAGGGAAAAAGAAAGCTTTCACAGCATTTTACACTGCCCTTACTTAAAACATGATTACAAGTAACAGAATTAAGGCTAACATTGTTGTCTAAGGGCAGAAATTATCAAGAAAAGGTCATGAAAGATTCTTGGAATTCATTTATTGTCCAACTGGTTTAACATTCACTACTTGTTGGACATAAGACTGGTGTATCTACTTTTCCTAACACAAAATTTTTACAGCAAAATAAGAACACAATAAACCAGGATATGGTCCCTCCCATTTAGGTTCTAATTCGACTTTTTGTGAGATTATCTTGATTAACACTACATCTGCAGGTTGTGTATCATTTACTTCTATTTCAAGTGGGCTGGGCTGATACTATTGTGCATACTTTCTCCATCCCTCAAACCCTTTCTATATTTTATATATAAAATTCTGGGTCAAGCATTCTTTTCCATCCAAAAGGCTGGTTTTAGCTGGAATATAAGTTCCTGATATAGCTGAGTGCTTTCCAAAGAGACTTTCTGCCAGTGCTACAGGTTGTAATGGAACATTTCAAACATTCCACAGCACCAAATTTAAGGTTTGTGGCCATTGCAGATAAGTGCATGTGCATATTTTTATGTCCTGTTCATCCCCTCTACTTGCCCTGGAGATTGTGGGTGATACAGTTATATGTAATTTTCTCTCTATTCTCAAAGACTTACCCAACTGATTGTTTATATTAGCTGTAAAACGAGCACCCTTGTCTGATTCAATTGACGCTATAGAACCCTGTATCTAGGGATAACTTTTTTAAGCCAAGGCCTTTTCTGCTCCCCTTCTGCTAGCCGTTTTTGTTGAAAAGGCTTCTGCCCAGCCTCATAGCTGGTCTGCTATCACTACCAAGTGCTTACATGCAGCTGTAGGTGTCCACAGAGTCTTATTTGTAGTAGCTGAAAAGGGAAGTAGGCTCGTAGTTAGTCATCCTAACTCTGAGCTTGATCTGATACTTGAGAACTTCTGGTAGGTTGGGAAACTGTGATTCTTTTTGCAGTGGCATAAATTCCTGGAGCTGCCCATTTTTTGTTCTTTTTCACTTGGCTAGCTATTGCCTCTGCCTCTCCACTGACTTTATTGTGAAACCATCTAACCACACAGATTAAATATCTCTTTGGCAGAATTGGGTTCCCCTGGGTAGACCATAATCCATCATAATCTTGTGTCACTTCCCACTTTTCCCATTGTTTCTTGTCTTCTGTTGAGCAGTCCTTCTCATACATGGTCTTAGGGTGTCTCAAATTTGGCCATTCGCTCTGGCCAACTGGAGCCACAACAGCACATTCTCTATCATCAGGCAGAGGCATTAGGCTCACTGGATCAAGGTATTACATCTTTTTAATATTATCTGCCATTGTGAAGATCAGTTCCTATCTATGTGCCCATTGTGGTGTTAGAGCTTGGGCTGCAGACTGTCAACAGTATTTCCACATCCTGTAGGATATGAACTGTTGCAGGGTGTCTCAGGATAAGGGGGACAACTAATTTCTAATATTTTTGCTGTTGTTACCACTGACTTGGGCTGGTGCTCCTGCTGCAAGTGAAGCTAATTTAACTGAGTAATATGCAAATGGTCTCTGATGGGGTCCTAAATTATTCTTTACCACTCCATTGGCTATTCCTTTACATTCACGTACATACAGATTGAAGGATTTTATATAACCTAGGAGCCCAAGACCAGGAGCAGACACTAGAGATCCTTTTATTGCTGTGTAAGCTTATTCTTTCTCCAGATCCTATGTAGTATACTTCATTCTTGGTTTCCTCAGTCAGAGGCTTAGTCAATTCCTCTAACACATGAATCTGTGGCCAGCAAAATCACACAACTCTGAGCAAACCTGGTGCATGCTTTTCGTGACTGGATGTGAGAGCCTAATTATGGCCTCTATTCTTTCTGGAACTATGATTCATCATCCCTTCCCAAAGTAAAGCCTAAATATTTAACTTCTCTGGCACACCTGAAGTTTGCAAGGAGATGCAGGCTGTTTCCTCTTTTGGCAATACATAAATGCATATTGTGTAAAATATAAACCCTCTTGTCACAATTAGCCAATGACAGATCATCTACAGATTGTACAAGAACCAATATACCCAGTAATTTTGCATCTTCATTGCAGTACTTTAAGTGCCAAATTCTCTGCAGATTCCATGGGTCTAACCTGCTATATACTGAAGACTGTAACAGAACTTTCAAGCATTTTGTTTTGTTTACAAGGGTTTTTTTTTTAATATACACAGCATTATCACCAATACAAGCAAGTACTAGTGCAGAGGAAATCTCATATATGTACAAAAAATAAAGCAGTGTTTTCAGCTGACATAAACCTTCTGGAGAAGGTTTGGTCATACCTGCTCTTGGTATTTCAAGTTTACACCACGACAATCAATTAAAATAGTTACAATGACATACAGTTTGAAGATGAACATTCCTCTAGATGTAGATCTTCCTGAATCCCCCGTTTTTAAGAGACACCATGTGCACATAATAGCAACAGAGGGTAAACTATTTTATATTGTGTTTTGTGCATTCTCCAGAGACATGTTTTGTCTGTCCAGGAATTGCCTCAAAAAAGAACTGTCAGAAGATGGGCAGATGGCCTTGGAGATCTGCTATGGATACAGACACAGCCCAGCACAGGCTCCCTCCCAAAAATGGCCATGGGCAATGAGAGCTTACTGGGTGCTGTCAGAGCTCTTCTCAGAACTCCTGATCCATTTTGCCAGTCCACTGGGTGCCCTGTGACACCCACCTCCACCATGCTGGATGCAGGGATCTGAACCCAACACCTGACTGATTGGTGGAGGGCAGGGCAGTCATTGCTCATTCATTCAGAATGGCACTTGCCTGTCACTCATGAGGGACGCAGCCAGATCTCTGGTTACAAGTAATTTAATCCTGGTGTAGCAACACAGCAAGAGTGAGACCTGCTGCCTCGAGGAGAAACCCTGAAAAAAGGATTACCTGGGGTTTTATACCCTCACAGTTTGTATGCCAGAAAGTCTGGGATCTTCCAACTGAGTCCTCAGCTCCTGCTGTGTCTCGGTGTCTGGTCCCCTGGTTGGTGCCATAGGTTCCTGTGCTCTTTCCCTGTGCCAAGGGGTGGCAGTTCCTGGTCTCCTGCCTTGGGCTCCCAGACAGAGCTCAACCTGTGCCTCCTACTGCAGCTGCACCCCAAGCTACCTGCACTGAATATGTTCCTCAACACGTGGCTGGTCTTCGTCACCACAAAGACACACAATGCTGGTGGAAGATACCCAGCTCAGGACCCTGGTTCCTTTTCTGGCAAAGTTAATCCCCAACCTGTTGATGTCCAGTCTTAATTGTTGCAGAGTTACTTCATGGGTTGGATAAGCCCAGACACCTGTTTTGATCTTTGTGAAGTTCATGCTGGTGGCATTTCTGCAGTACCTCACAGTCCCTCAGAAGACTGACTCTGCCTGCCACTTACTCTTTCCTCATCCTCTGCCTTATAGCCTCCTTGTTTGTAATGACAGCAAACCCTGAGGGCATACTCCATCCAATTGCTGTGGTTACTGATAAGAACATCAAGGCACATTGGGCTCATCTTCTATCCCAGAGGAATGGCACTAGTACCCAGCTGCCAGTTCAGGTGTTCTAGTCTATCTATCCAAAAAATATCATGAGATTTTCTGTAAGGACATGTCAAGGCCTATTACTTGAAGCATTAGAATTTGCATGTTATTAGTAACTAGGGCATTTCCCATTACAAATGAATTTACTGAGCTAGATTCTCTGTGTTTTCTAGTGTTTAAAATCGTTTACTGTGGAGAAGAGAGTTGTGATAAAACTAAATAATGCTTGTGTAAACGCTACTGGATAACCAGGTGCTGTCATAATGCGCCAAAATAAGATGTAATTTCTCCCCAGTACTTTACTGTTTAACACTGGGGAAAAGTGCTGCTGCACTGTGGTTGTGAGAGGTCAGAAGATTCTCTTTGCATCCGGCTCCCACATTCATCTCTGATAAAAACACGGGCAGGAAATCTGTTCCTTTGAAATGTCTTTATTAGAATCAGCGTGGGGCTGGGGGCCCGGCGGGTCGCGCTCACGACGCCGCTGCTCCCAGATGCGACACGGAGGAGGAGAATATTTGGCTTTGTCCGCTAGGGCGCAGTGCAGGCAGAACCGGGGCTTCGTCCTCGTGGGAGTGGCAAGAAAGCTCCTCGTGTGCTCGACGGTCTAGAGGTCTGAGACTCTGGGTGATGTCCTTGAAAGTCATGGCGAGGGACGAAAACTGTCCAACATGGAAAGAGGGGTAGCTCCTCTTCCACAGTCTATCCATATTAATCTGGGCAGGTTTTGGTGTTTTAATTTTGGTAGAATTCCCTTTGTTTTGGGAACTCTTTTTCCCAGCAGGTACTGGGCTTTTCCGATTTGCATATTGACCACATTGCTCCTCCTTTAGCCCCCGGGTCGGCATTCCAGGGAGATAGCAGGGCAGGGCAGGGCAGCAAAAGAAACAAAAAAAAACCAAACAAAAACAACCCCAACAGAAAAAAAAACAGAGTCACAGGTGGTTAATACAGAGAACAATTCTCAACAAGGAACACTGAACTTATAACAGCTTTTAACCAATTTTTAACAGCTTAAACTCATTCATAACAATCTCTCTGGAGGGAACACCTTTAGTCTTTCAAAACAGGTTTTAATTGTCTCAGAGTTTACCTCTTGCTGGTTTTGCCAAGAAGAATAATCCTCCAGCACAGGCAGTGGAGAGAAGAGTTAAATCAAAAGAAAACAGGAAGTAATAATGTTTTCCTCATTCAGCACAGTCTCAGTGCAAAAGCCAGCTGAGGAAGACATGTAGGTGGAGTGCATTGGTAGGGTCAGAATAGGTCTGAGTCTTCATCTGTTAGTTTTGAGGTGAAATACCACTTTCCTTCTCCTGACTTGCATCCAATATAGGCATTCTGCAAAGTAGGGGTGCATTTCTGCAAAATTTCTATGTGAAGCTGGCAGCATGCAATACACAGAGACCAGGCTTTTCTTTAGGTGTAGAATCCTCTACTTCTTTGTACAGAAAATGTTTAATACAAGCTCTGATTTCATCTTCATACTTGCGTGTGGGGGTAAATGAGGAAACTCTGGTTTAGTGTACACATTACAGGTCTTGGTGCAGATCTGGACATCTTTGCAGCCATCTACAAAAACCCAACCAACCAACCAACCAACCTAAAACCAAGTGGAATCACCACTTCAGGAAAGACATTGAGGACTGTAATTTGAATGGCACTAATGCACCATCTGTATGCACTAAACAGCCTTTAGTTGCTGCCACACAACGGCTTAATGTTAAATAAGGCTGAACTGAAGAATCCTGTATCGAAGTGGGCTGTTTTCAATAAAAGTCACCCTTCCCACTGGCTTAAGAAGAGAAATAATTTTTACTGCAGAAATCAGAGTTTATGTTGGTTTGCTTTGCCTCAGGGCTATGCATTTCCAAAGGGACCACACAGGGAAGATCTATTTTATTGAGTCAAGAGAACCTTCTGGAAACATATGCATACATGTGTGTATTTTAAGTATTGTAATTATACAGTTAGAAAAATGTCTTAGCAGTGCTACGTGAGTTCAGATTTCATGTTCAAGTCTTTTCTTCCTGAAAAACAAATAAAATTTTGAAACTCCTAATTTTACTGGCACTGGATGCTCTTTCTCTTTTGACATTTTCATTAAGAAACTAAATGAAATTAGGAATTCTTTTGTGGCTTAGCTGCCCACTATTTAATTTAAAAAAACAACAAATCATTCTAGGCTACAAAAAAAAAAATCAATCTATATATTTTTTTCTAATTTTTAGCAGAATATACTTTCAAACACACACTTTTCAAAATATACTTTCTGCAGTATTGTGGAAAGATATGCATTAAAGTAGTGTCAGAATTACTTCAAACTGACATGAAAATTTTGTCTTTCCTTGTAGTGTCACTGAGTTGGCTGTGTACTGGCAAACCCTTTCAATACACACATTTTAAAACACTGGAAATTATCCCAGAAAAATAGGAATAAAGAAAAAGTAAATGCATTTTTTTTACGCCTCAATTTTTAATAGTGACAATAAACCTTGTGTTGCCTGGTCCTCAGAGTTAGGAGGACCATGACAGTGGGAAGTGCCTTTCCATTTGCACACACTGAAATTGTCAGGTACCAGTTGTACCAGTTGACAGCTCATAGGTCTTGTGTGGCCAGAGAGGTTTCATCCCAGAAGGATGAAGGAGGTGGTGTGCCAGGATTCTAATGTTAGCTCAGACCTAGAGAGCTTCGGGGGATATTTCAAGACGGGAAAAGGGCACAAAAGTGGCTCTAACCCCGAGATATGATTGCAGATGTTTATTCCATGTCTTCCAAGGGGAAAAGAGAGCGAGAGCAGAAGAAGAGGGTCTTATCTAGGTTTCTCCTAGAAGAGATAACTGGAACTCAGCCAATAGGGTCTGAAAAGGGGAGGAAGGGTCAAACTATATAGTCGCTGACTCTGGGGGTCTCTGGGGAGGGAGAAACCATTGCCCAAGGCAATGTAACAGTGGTGGATGTTCCAGCAGGACCCCTCTCATCACCTCCCAAGTTCTTGGGTGTCTAGAGAGGTGCATGCTGAGTAGCAGCTAGTCTGTGTTATCCCAGTTTACAAGGCCATGAAGGATGGCTCTTTTGGGCCAGGGCTCCTCTGGCTTTGGAGAGGCATGCAGGGACCTGAGAGCATGGGGCTCTGCAGGACATGCCGTTTTCAGACTGACTCACTAGAAGGCAGTGATCCTTGCAGCAGCCCTGAGAGCACCAGCTGGCCCTGGGTCTGGGACCCTGCAGCTGAGCCTGGCTGGGGAACAGGGGGCATTTGTAACTGGAGCCCTGATGCATGCCTGGCAGCAGGAGAGATTTGTTGCAAACTGTTATAAATGAGATATCCGAATCATAATAATAATAATAATAATGATTTATTATGACAACAATAAATTTAGTTCAGCCACAATAATCAATTTAATAATACCCAATTAGTGCAGCACCGAGCCCGGGAATCGGTGGGGTGTTTCTCAGAGACCAGCATAAAGCTTGGGTCCTGGAAATTCACCAAAGTTGCAAAGCTTGTGCTGCACCTTATATGCAATTTAGACTGTAATGATGTAACCGAATTCATTTTAATTTCAAATGTCCTTTTCTATACACAGTTTATTGCTTGTGAAGATAGAATGAATGCTGGTATAGTTCTTGGTTAATTTCTCTGAAAGGGTGGATCTTCTTTTCGGATCTCGTGGCGTTGAGTTCTGAATGCCCTCGTCTGGTCCTGCAGCCTGTGTGTGATGGGTGCGCGAGGACGTGCAGTTTTGGAGTACAGTCTGATATTTGGAATTCTCAGTCCGATACCCGCCTGCAGGGGATTTCTTTTCAGGAGTTTCAGAGGTGTTGGAATCGCCTTGCCACGAGAAGCTGATTCTATCACCGAGGAGATGGCCGCTTAGTTGCTTTTGGGCGGGGACGGGGTTGTTGGCTTGGGTGATTAAAAGCCCATTGTTCCTTATCTCTCTGTAGGATTCTGAGTGCTTGGGGTGCAGGCTTGAACTTCATGTTTCTACATCTAAATTCTAAAATCTACACGAATTATTCAATATATTTATTACATGCACCACAGCCAGGCATTTGGTGCTGGCAAGCACAAGTGGTTATTTGAAATTAAATCTCCTCCCCTTCCTGTTTGCTGCCTCCATATAGGTAGGTATTTGCTACACTGTGGCACGGCAGCAACCATCCTTCATCATCTTAGTGGCCCTTTGCTGGACCCTCTCCAGTATGTCCGTATCTCCTTTGTCCTGGGAAGCCCACGAGCTGGGCTCATTAACAGCTCATTGAAACTTTTTGTCCTGGTGCTGTATGACCCTTCCAGATGCTGGCACCTCAGTATTTGCCATGTCCACCAGCCTCACTGAGCTGCTTCTCTGGCTGCTTGTACAGAAACAGGTACCAAACACCAAAGTCTCCCAGTTTGCCAAATACCAAGAGATTGAAAACATTGGTGGAGACTTGAAAACATTTCCTTTGAACCTCCAAGCCCCAGTCCATCACCTGGTGAGGGAGGAAGGGCAGAAGAGACATGGGTCTTCCTTCAAGGATGGTATTTCTCCAGAATAACTTCTGGAGAGGCGGTAGGCCTGCCTGCAACTGCAGTCAGCCACCTTGTCTGGGCTAGGGTTCCCCAAATACATTCTGACACGCCAGCACTTCATGCTCATTCTGGGGGGGTGAGGGCTGAGAGCAGCTCTCTGGCAGCAGGCTGGCACCTGGGAAGGCATTCCTAGGTGTTCCTTACCAGCTTTCCCTGAAACTCGTAAAGGCAGTGGCATCCACAATATGACCCAACAAGCCTTTCTCAGCCCTGACAACTGTTGCTGGTAGCACAGGGGACCTCAGACAGAGGACAGAAAATTAAAGACAGAAAAAGCGGTGAAAGAAGAGTGTGAGGGCTTGGGATTAGCCCCCACATCCTTTGGGAGACAGTACACATGCAGGGAATAGGGGCACATTAGCAGCCTCAACTGCATCCCTCTTCTCTTTCCCTGTTTTGGGGTCTGATTAAAAAAAAACCCTCCCCAGCTAAACTTAGAGGGACATGCTGCTCCATCCTGGGCTACCTATGCCAGCAGGGGTTGGGTTAGCTTCTGGGTATCCCTTAGTGTCCCCAGGGATGCATTCAGCATCTCAAAAGAGCATCTCTTTGTAAACCTGCTGCTCCTCATCCCTCTTCTTGCACATCCCTACAGCATAAGGTACTTCAGTGCTGACAATGGACAAGTGAATATCACCTCTTGCACCTGGGCCACAGTACAAGCCATGGATTTGGCTTAAGCAGCATCTGTCAGAGTTTATCCTTGGTTTGTGCACTGAAAGCCTTCAGAGCAGGAGGAGCACCATCCCAGACCACCTAATAGTGGTTATACAATGATTACATAAAATAGACCAACTGTAATTTATGGCTTTACTTCAGATTTTGTGCTGCAAGGAAAACACTTTTATTACACAGGCTTTCTGGTCTCCTAACCAAGTTTCAAAGCCTGATACCACAACTGAAAACTAGCTGATAGGAGAGAATTAAAGTGTAACTGGCTCCTTTCCTTCCTCTGCAATCACATGCTCTTGCTTCCCACATGACACTCCCCCAGCACCCCAGCAGTCTTCGGCTTATTTGCCTTTTGATGAGAGGCAGGAGTTTCAGACCCACCTGCCCAGCCCAGTGCAAGGAGTGCCCCGTTACTCAAGTGCCTCATGTGGGCAACCACGGCCTGGAGCACAGGAAGCTGCACAGCTCTTCACTGACTGGTGTGAGCTGAGGGCTGAGGAAGAAGACATTATGTTATGGGCAACTTCCAGGTTTAAGGCAAGCAGCTCTCAGGAGAGCCCTGGTGATGCTCCTGCTTTCACAGGCAGGACACGGATTCTCTAGCATCAGGTGTTCTAAGTCCCAGACAGGATCAAGAATGCATGCTCCAGCATGGAGATGCTCAGATCAAGGAAGACTGGTTTCATGTGGTTTGGTTGGAAGAAGATAGCTAGGAAGAGACAGCAAGTTTCAATGTAAACACACAGTCTGGATATGCGGCTGGGAAAGGGATTGCCACTTAAGGATAGGAAATGTAGAATTTCTGCTTGGCATTCCTATCTATCCATTCCTCATGCCCACTTACCCTATTTTGTACTGACTTAATTTTGTTTTTTCTCTTACTATTATTGCACTTGGATTATCCACAGCCATGGATTCTTTGTTTGACATTCTGTTTGCTACAGAGAATGCTCTAACTGGCAGTAAGGCAAAGATCTTTTTTTCCTATATTATCTTTTCCCATCTACCTCTATTTATGACAACATTCTGATTTCACTTTCTATTTTTCTATTTTGCTTGTCCACCAGGTCATTGATGAACTGTAGCATCAAAAACACTCTCCTAGGACAGCCCAGCAAAGGTAGCACTGAAATCCATCTGCATTCATTGGGAACTGAGATTTTCTTAAATTAGGTGTTCTCTGTGTCCTCTGCCCTTTGCTTACCCATATTACCCTGGTTATCTTTGTACCACTTGCTCAACACTGCCAATTGCAGAGCAGGTGGTTCTTGCCAGAGTAACAGATGGCTGTCTTTCAGGGGCCAAAGTACACCAGCTGAAGTTCCCACCCAGAAGGCACATAACACATCTCCCCAGAAAATTCTCAGGGAAATGGAAACTGCCCCATCAAGCTGTGGCAGATAACAACCTGCAGATTTTTGGAAAAAGAGTCCAGGAATATCAGCAGGCATGTGGGCTGTACCATTTATGTACTGCCTGAGGTGTAAGAGGTGAATTACTATGTAATAATGTAATTATTGTATAATAACAATGTAATTATTACTGTGCAATAATGGTAGCCACAGCTGCCTATACATGCTTAAGTCAGCCCTGCCTTCCTTGTATTCAAAACCAAACCAATACATCTACATGTCAATCTGCCATAATTTAGATGCCCTGTCAATGAAATTACCCATTGATGAACAACTCACATAGAAACCACCCTTTCAAGATGAAATATCCTCCTACACACCACTTCCCTTTTCACGGAGTCTGGCTTTAATGTTGGTACCTACAGGGCAGAAAGGATGCCAACCAGAACACTCCCTGTTTGAGGACTGTGCCTTACACAGTCTGCTTGCTGTCAATTTGCACCCATTTTTGCCATAATGACCCCGTCCCTCCACACAGCCCACTGAGGAGAAAAGCACTCCCAGTTTCATTCACCCAATAGCAACGTCAGCAATACCTCTGAGGTGGAAAGGTACTACCTAATGTCATGGTTGTGCCACAGCAGGACTGAAAAAGATTCAACACTTTCTACAACATTCATAGCACCCTCAATAAGAAAGAGCTTAGAGATCGGCTTCCCCCAGCAGTACCATGTAGCAGCAAGGCTGAGCTGTCTGCACAGCTCACAGGGAGCTTTGTCACATTGGCAGCAATATTGTCCTTAGCTATGTCTATTCTGCGTTGTCATTGTCACGACGGGCAGGAAATTGGTTCAACTTGGCAATAAACCATAATCCCTCCCACTACTGAAGGGGAAACACACCATGTGGGGAGGTGGGGGAAGACAAAAGGGAGGAGGAGGACTGGGAGCATGTAGAACTCANNNGAACATTTTGTGTTCTGAAACTGCAGCTCAGAGACACAGCCAGATGCACAGGGCAGTGGAGGCAATTCTCTGTGCAGAAAGAATTGGTTGTTGAATTGCTGCCATCTGCAGTTCCTAGAGTGACTGGAAGCCTTCTGCTGGTTAATGCATTTTGCCTCATCCAACAGGCACAGTGCAGAAGGGACTTCTTGTGCCTGGGTACAAGTTATCTGAACTCTCTGGCTCATTTTTGCCTCCAGGTCCCAAAACAAGAATGAAATGGAAGTGTGTCTTTCCATTTCCACCATCCTACAGAGCCGCCTACCTAACAGTCCATGAAATGAGGGTAGAAATTCTAGCCAACAGCCTTAGCAGTGTTTCTGAAGCTTAGGGATGCTGTGATCTGTAAGACACGATGCTGAGATTCCGCCTGGCATCAGATCTTGCAAAATCCATCATAAGCAAAATTACTGGCTCCCTAAGACAATTCCCAGGAAGACCAGAGCCTGGGGATATTTGGTATAAGTGGATTCTAAAGGATTAGTCTCCTTAATCAGCAAATAGCCTCCTTAATTCAGCAAATCTTGTCTGTTCTCTGACTTTCTCATACCCTGAGAAAGATTTACCAAAGCAGATCATAGTTCCTTTTCTTAACGGATTCAGAGAGATTGTACCTTTCACTTCAGGTGTGGAGTTCTTTCAAAATAGCACTCCTACCTGCTACCTCAGGATGAATTTAGCAGCTAACCATTCCACATGACCTTTAGTTAACTNAAGCAAAATGAAATCATACAGGCCCAAAGTGCTCCTGGCTCTGCATGTTGGACTAGATTTCGGTAGAAAGGAAGCATATGTTGCAAGAGAGTAGTAATAACCTCTGTACACAGAAGTGATATGGTCTGTGATTAACAGCAGGTCAGTAAACTAGAGAGCAAGAGTAAGCTGTAAGAGAACCAATACTTCAGATATTGCAAAAACATGTTTTAGCAGCACCAGTATGCATAATTACTCCTTTCAATTAGCAAGATTGTTTCATGAATTTTTACAGAAATACTTTCTAATTACTGTACCAAACTATCACAGCTACTCACTAAGGATTTTTTTTGAAGATGATAGACCATATAAACATTATGGTCTATGTATCTCATTTTGTTACTAGTCTGTTGCACATGAAAAAAAAAGATTTCCGTTCCTTGTTTTGAGTATAGTTCCTTCTCATTTCTCTTGCTGAACTCACAGATTTGTCTTCAGTTTTTAAATAAGTCAGTAAGTCTGTATGACGGCCCAAGCTCCTAGCACTCAAATTAGCTGTGAATTGCTTCTTAACTTCTCTCTCCATATTCTTCCCTTAACTGCCTCTNTTCTCTCTCCATATTCTTCCCTTAACTGCCTCTCAGAAAAAAAAAAAAAAAAAAAAAAGTCATTTTCCAAACCTAGCAAATATAATTATGAAAATAGTTCTCTTGCACACACAAATCTATGGGAAGAAACAGTGAGACAGAATAACTTAGTGGGGTATCTCCCAGGACATTTATCATGGAGGACTATGCTGGCTTGGGCATCTGCACAACTGTTAACTTTAGACTCTTCTAGTGGTGCCAGGATGAGCCTCTTCAGGATCTCCATTTGAAAATGAAGATTTGCTCAATTTTGTTCTAGGTACTAGAAGTCTGATGGTACTGGAATTCTTTCACAACTGGAAACTGCACTTCGAGACACAGTGATGTGTTAGGTGGCACAGTGCAATGCACTGCAAAAGCCAGCATGTGAGATAGTGTCAGGCACAGTACGCATTTCAGAACTGATGGCTCACATTCTATTTGTGTGTTTGAAAAAGCGCAGAGCTTTATGAGTGTAGTAATTTGTAGACTCATAGAATACGCTGAGGTGGAAGGGACCCATCGGGATCATTCTAACTCCTGGCCCTGCACAGCACCATCTCCAAGAATCACACCATGTGCTCAGGAGTATCAGGGTTCGTGCTGTGACCACTTTTCTGGGGAGCCTGTTCCAGTGCCCAAACACCTTCTGGGTGAAGAACCTTTTCTGATAATCCAACCTACACCTCCCCTGACTCAGTTTCATGCCTTTTCCTCAAGTCCAGTCACTGGTCACAAGAGTCAAGAGATCAGTGCCTGCCCCTTGTGAGGATGTTGAAAACTGCAATGAGGTATCCCCTCAGTCTCCTGCAGGCTGAATAGACCAAGTGACCTCCAGCTGCTCCTCATATGGCTTCCCCTCCAGATCCTTCACCACTTTCATTGCCATCCTTTGAGCATTCTCCAAAAACTTCATGTCTTTTTTATATTGTGACACCCAAAACTGCCCCCAGCACTCGAGGTGAGGCTGCCCCAGTGCAGAGCAGAGTGGGACAATCCCCTCCCTTGCCCGGCTGTGATACTGTGCCTGATGCACCCCAGTATATGGGTGGCCCTCCTGGCTGCCAGGGCACTGCTGGCTCATGTTCAGCTTGCCACACACCAAGACCTTCAGGTCCCATTCCGTGGAGCTGCTCTCCAGCCTCTCATTCCCGTCTATACACACACCCAGGGTTGCCATGCCCAGGCGTAGGATCTGGCACTTTCCCTCATTGAACTTCATACAGCTGATGCCTGTCCAGCCCTTTCATTTGCCCAGGTTTCTCTGCAAGGACTCTGAAGGAGTAGACAGCTTATCCCAATTTAATGTTACTGGCAAACTTAATATTCCTTCCAGTCCTGTGTCCAGGTCTTTCATGAAGTTGTTGAAGAGCACAGGGATGAGGATGGGGCCCTGTAGAACACCACCAGTGACAGGTCTCCAGTCTGATGTCACCCCATTCACTGTAACCATTTGTGCCCAACCTCTGAGACAGGTGCTCACCCATCACATGATATGTTCATCCAGGTGTGTGCCAGATGTTTTGTCCAGAAAGATACTAACAGAGACAGTATGGAAAGCTTTACTGAAACCCAAAAAGATTACATCACCTGGCTTCCCTTGGTCAGCTAGGTGGGTTATGTTGCTGTAGACGGAAATCAGGTTGGACAAGCAGGACTTTCCCCTCATGAACCCATGCTGGCTCTGACTGATGACTGCGTTGTCCTCCAGGTGTTTTTCAGTACTACCAGAATAACCTTTTTCACTATTTTACTGGGCAGTGAAGTGAGACTTCACTGTAGTTTTCAGTGTCTTCCTTCTTTTCCTTCTTGAAAATTGGGGTAACATTCACCACCTTCTGGTCAGCTGGAACCTCTCCAGATTCCCAAGACTGCTCAAAAACTATGNACTTTGTGATCACTGTGGCCAAGACAGACGCCACTCTCCACTCACGAGATCTTCTCTGTTGACAAGCAGTAGGTCAAGGTGAGAATCTTTCCCAGCTGGCTCCCTTTGCTCCTGTAAAGCTCTCACCAAGGTTTTTAAGAATGTTACGACCTGGGTTGTACCAGCTGTGTGATGACTCCCCGTTGATTTCTGGCAAGTTGAAGTCCCCAGTAAGGACAAGGGCAGTTTATTTGGGAGTATCCCCTAGCTCCTCAAAGAGTCATCAATAAGGGAAGATCCTCATGCTGTTAAATAAAGCACTCTACACCTACAAGGTTAACAAAGGCCAGAACTGGACAAAAGCTGCAACAATGCTGCTGCTCCTGAAAAGCCAAGCCTGCCTACTGCACATGTAAGACTAAATAAGAAACGAGGAACTCCATCTGTTCTTAAGTATGCTGTCATTCCTGAATCAGTTGATAAGCACTGTAGGCATGCAAATCACAAATCAGTTCCAAGGAAACATCACATCTGGAAATCAGATGGTCATGTGCACCACAGTGTGAGCTGTGTGAGAAAGAGGGTTACAGCAGACACAGAAGATAGAGAAACTAGAGCTGTAGGTGGTAGTTGTAAGCAAGACAGGAAAACAGAATCACAAAAAAGTACACAGGAGGCAGTATCTGGTGGCAGTGATATGATTTACTAGAAGTTAGCAACAGAAATTGTCAGCTAATTACTGAGAATGCCAGGAGACTCACAAACAGTGA
>VYZR01053142.1:14834-29213 GCA_013400675.1 Oxylabes madagascariensis | reverse complement strand
CCTTTCAGCTAGATAACCTCACCCCGAGATTTTAAAGCCCATTTACCAGAAGGGACTGCCTGCAGCCAGCTGGAAATAGAGATGTGGCTGCTGAGAGACGGAGTTCCCAGCCCACAGATGGAAAGCAGGGAGGCAGCACTCAGCAGATGGTGGGGGCAAGGGACAGCCACATCCTCCCTTTTTAGCTGCAGCTTTTAGTGAGGGTGAGAAAGANTCCTTTTTTTTTCTCTCTTTTTTTAAAGACCTGCTTACTTCACAAGTCATAGCTTTTTCTCTCAAGAACTTTCCATGCCACATTGGGATTTCCAAAGGTAGTTTACATTGCATGAAATATGACAGTGGCCACAGTTCAAGAGCCTTTTAACAAGGGTGCAAGTCAGTCTGGCTCCCACCATGGGAGCTTGACACTCTCCCTAGTGGTGCCTAACTCCCACTCAGAAAAGGCTCAATGGTTTATGCAGATAAAAGAAAAACTGTGCTGACAATATTTTATGCAACCACTGATCTTTTTTTTTTCCCCACTCTTTTCAGCAGCAAAAGAGATCACAGGGAGCTAAACTGCTACAGGACAAAGTGTCCCACTGGTCTGGCCCCACTGTCATCTGCATTTGGGCTGGCATGTGGGGCACACAGGTGAGTGTCCTTCCCATGGTATCTAGTTTATTTGGGAAGGAGAAGACAGATTGATACATACCCGGATTTTTAATCTTTAGTCAAGGTACAACCAGAACTTCCACTGCATACCCTTAGTTCCCTCCTAATTAAGGTTTAAATTCAGTCTTTAAAATAAGAATTAAAGAAATTAGTCTCTTCTCTTGTCCTCGCATTTGTAAAGCCCAAGAGAGAGGAAAAAACAAAGCACAAAAAAAAAATGATCTGCAGAAAATCACTTCTCCCTATTATTTTAAACCGTATTTATTTATGCCAAACTGCATGCAATTATACATATATAGGTGTATATATATGCACATAAATATTTTATACACATTTATATGTAAATGAACACATTATTCTATGGTTCACCATTATCCTGACTGATGGGATGATCTGCAGATAGACTGCAGGCAGACTATATTCCTAGCTAAATGTAATAGGGCCATTCTTTCTGAAACATCTGATTTTCTGTCCCAGCCTTTGTTGTTCTCCTTATTCCCAAGAACGAGGTGTTGTGAGAAGGATGGACCTAAGTCAGTGCTACCAGGTGCTTGACCTGATGAGAATACATTTGTGCAAACTGATGTGTGAGGTTTTTGGTTTAATCAGGCCTTAAGAGAAAGGTTTGCACTCTTAAGGATTTCTCTTAATTAGAAATCTTTCATGCATTATCTGGTTTTAATTAGGGGCTTTAATATCCATCAGCTTATGGGTTCAATGAAAAGGCTGTTACTAAGAAGGTACTAAATAGTGCTTTTACAAATCAGAATTGCTACTCCAAAAAAAATATATATACACATGTATTCTTAGGGACTAGAGCAAATTTAATCATGGGCAACATGGTTCTGTTCTGACTCTTACAAATACTAGTCCTGAGGATGAAGCTGAGTGATCACAGACTGAACATAAGACCTGATTTCCAAATTTCCTATGGGTATGAAAGCTTTTCATAGCACAAGGCAAGCAATATATAGGGAGTGGCAGGCTTCATGAGCAACCTTCTGCATTTTCTACAAATGTTTAATATACAGGACAACTAGGAGCCTGACATCTTTTCCCTGAAAGACACTGAGTTTTGTCATCTTCCCTGATCTCCCGTGCCTTCCCAGCCTTCTCCAGCATATCAGTTCTCAAAGAGGAATGCAGAACATGTTCCTTCCACTGATTCTGATCAAGCCATTTCTGTTGTAGATATTCCTAAGATGTAATGGGCAACTTTACCTTTTTAACTTGCATGATGAATTCTTTCTAGTTAAGTGAGACTGCATGCACAGCTGAGTGTAGACAAAATACAGGGCAACTTACCATTTAAAAAAATACATTATGAATGCTATTTACCTGAAAAATAAGACAAGTAGTCTAATGCAGGAATTGCACTGACTAAAGAGAATTATTTCAAAATATGCATGATCATTCTCAGTGTTCTTTGCATTTGAACATAAAAATTTGCATTACATTACCGGTTTATGACTTCTTCTACCACTGAAGAGCAAAATAGGTAAAGCAAAACTGCAGGAGGATTATTAGTTTTCTTTAATTTCAGGAAAATGTTCATTCAGTGTTGGAAGAAAATGATGGATTATTCCACCTCTTATAGGAGAAAGGCTATTCTTTCCAGTGGGTTTTGATCCTCAGATTCTAATTCCTCCCCCATAGTGGGTACAGACTTACTCTACAGTGCATTTTTAGTCTCAGATATACCATGAGTTTCCTTTTTAAGTTTATCTATCACACAGCCTTTAGAAAGCACTATGCACTATTTTCGGTTGTTGCTTCCATGTAATTCTATTTCTAAGTAATACTTCTGTTGAAACTAGAGACAAAAGATATAATTTTGCTGCTAAAAAGAGATATTTTGATTTCACTATTAGGGAGGTCAAATACAGGAAAAAGAACTGGGCAAATATTGCCTATATATATTAATAAACACTCCCTTGATATTAACTATTGATACTAGTTTCCTGTACTGTTTCCAACAATATCTTTGGGAGTGCAAGAGTCTGAATGGCAAGCAGGCTCAGGGAGCATCAGTCAGTAGGCAGCATGCTGTCATCCAGCTTCCTTCCAAGTATCCTCATCATGCAGCCAAGTACAAATAAATGCCATTTGACTCATGCAGGCCATGGATGGCAAACAGCAGAGCACAGGTGACTCAACACAGGCCAGTCCAAATGTGCTCTGCAAGCACACGGCTACTGATCCCCATCAATATAAAAAAAACCCCCAGCAAAGAGCTTACAGAATAAGGGCCAAAATTAATTACCCTGTACAATTCACTGAGCAAGCTGAGACTCCCACAGGACCTCAGCTCAGCAGGACACTGGTATAGGAACCATCTGGTCTGACACTGTACGTTTTGGGTCAGGTTCCTATAAATTATCATGGTTAAAGAATTTGAAGGGCCTTGTTTGATGGTGCAATGTACCCTCTCATCTTCTTGTAAATCAACTAGTGCATAATTATTTGGTATGATCTTACTATCACTTCTCATTTGTCCATTCAGTAGCGGGAAAAATGGAATAAGACAGAGGTTTAAAAGAGAAAACCTTTAACTGACTCACCTTTTCCAGTGCTGCTACATGCAGCTCTCCAAACTGATTGCTGCTAATTTATTGCCATTTCTCCACTGTAGTGCATTTTCAATTAAGAGAAATTAAAAGCAGCTGAAAGAGGTGGCCAAATGATAACTGTGGTATCTGCACATCTTTAAACAATGCTTTGTAGTAGGAAGAATGGATGTCTTAAAAAATTAAAACCACAAGTGGCTACAGGATTTTAACTGAAATCTGTGACTTGTGAAGCAAACCAACGAAAGTGCCAGGACAGAATCCATTTGCTGGATGAATTGCTTGAGTCCATTTTGAGTTATAGTGCTTCAATGCAGGTAATATCCTTGCAAATGTCTGTTCTTCCATCCACATCTCTGTGTCTGCAGCCCTTGTTCAGGAAATTATTAGTTCCAGCAGGAAGAAGAATGGGGCCAAATAACTTAATTAGCTTAAAATGAAGCCTGAACACTTTAAATAAACCACACTTATCTGTGATAGAAAGGGACTAGACTGAAAAAGGCCTAATTTCATGGAAAGTCACTATAGCCCCAAACACAAAGTAGATCACTTCCCTAGCATAACAAAGACTGATTATCATATTATCACAGAGTATTATTATTAATACCCTTATTATTAGCACACTTCATGCATTATGATCTGACCTGAGGCTGAACTGGCAGGCTCTGTATTTTACTGTCAGCAAGATAAAGCTCCAAGAAATTCTTACAATGGCTAATCCTTAAAGCATCGTTTTATCAACATAACAGTTACCATGTTCAATATTTACAAGTGGTTTTGCATATCAAAATATCTTAATACTTTGACAAGGCAGCTGATGGCTGGATAGCAGATACATCTCTCTTCAGAAGTTCTTCAGACATCAGGAAGAAGAGCAAGACACATAAAAGCAAAAGCCCACATTTTGGAATCTCACTGGTGCCTCCTGCTTAGGCAGCGCTCAACAACATCATTTCCAGGGACTATTCCCCTTGGCATCTGGTGTGTGCTTTCTAAAGAGATGCTGGATGAAGAGCAATTCAGTTACTGCTGCAAGCAACTGCACTGCTACCTTACTGAGCAATTGAAGGCACAATAAAGTGTGAGTGTGTGCATTAATATTTCATCAAAACCAGGCATTTTATTTCTGGCTTCCAAAAAACAAGTAGTAACATACTATGAACCAACCGGGGTTATCAATGGAGGCAGAGGAAAAACACAGCAACTGTGACGTGCATTACTCTGTGTGAATGCCCTTTTCTAATAAAAGTGATGAAAAATACAGAAAAGTTAAAAAGATGTATGAATAATGAATGTTTTCCAAATGTATTAACTCCGGTGAGATCACAATATAAATCAGTATTTTGCAGAATTTTCAACCATGCTCAGTTAAACTTCCCAGAGCCAACCAGCATTAGTGCACCCATGCACCTGCACAGACACACTACTCCCTCCTCCTTTTCATAGCCAGGATCCACCCAAGGCTCCTGCAGCCCAGACCACAACTATTTCTGAGCCAGACTCTGAGGAGGCACTGTCCTGGCAGGGTCAGCACGGGTGGCCTGGCACTCCATACACTTCTCCCTGTGGCAGGGGTTTGGCAGCACAGGCTGCACTCTGCATCATCCACCCTGTGAACTAAGATATTTCTGTACCCACGATGCCCATGCAGTCCCCTAAAGAAAGTGGCTGTGGACATGTCCAGTAAAGCTACTCAAGCTAAGCTGCAATTTGTTGATAAAAAGCAACAATTGAAGGGTGCTATTTTACAGATCCTAGCCCATACAGCAATAGACTGAAAGGCCTCCTGTAGTCGGACCCATTAAAAAAAAAGGATAAATTTAAAAAAAAAATCTCAAGAGTAAAAAACACAGCAAAATTACCCTCTAATTTTTGTAAAATTAATTTCTAGGAAGTCCATGACACTACATTTCCTGAAATCCCAAAGGAAACAGACACACAAGGGAGATGTTCTTTCAGAACTTGCTACTGCACACTGAAGAAATAGGTTATACATAAAGGCAAAAGTGATTTAATAGATTTCACAGTTTCAGTTTAAAGAAAATCAAATCACCTCAAAAGGTGAAAAGAAAATGGGGAGGCAGCCCGGCTAATGAAAAATCCATGTGGTTTCAGTGATCTCAAATGTTCTATGAAGTTTTGATCACAAAAAATAGCACATCTCTTTTCCATGAAAATTTTCCAGTCATCTCAAACTACTTGCTAGGCCATGCTAACTAGTAAAATATCTGTGATTAAAAAGAAATTATTAGTACTTTTGTATCAATGGGAAAAATCACATTGCTGAGATGTTTACCTTGTTTTATTTCTGCAGGTTTTATTCTTTCCCATGCAGCTGATTTCTCCCCACAGGATATCGACCTTTATTACTTGCTGACAACACGTCTGGCAAATAGCTTTCTGCTGTGGTAGCTGAGGTTGAGCCATCTGTTTTTTCTCTGGAGAGCCATGCCTTATTCATAATGGCATTTCTGTGTTTCATTCCCTGGGGAATAGCACCTGCATGCTGATTTCCTATTTGACCCCAAAATACATCATCCTGTTTCGACAAGCAGACCCTCCCCTTGGTGGCCCAGAACGCGCCGCGCTCCGGGGGCACCGCAGCATCCTTCATCCCTGACAGCACAGGCCAAGGGGCTTCCTCACGGATCATGGGCAGGTTGGGACCAGCCCACGGGTTTGGGCCGGAGGGGACAACTGAAGGCATCTGAGGAGGAAAGAAGAACAGAAACCGTGACCTTGGATGTCCCAGTGTGTTGCTGTATGTTTTTATGGAAACAGGACACTCTGTGCATAGTGGCTGATTTCAGCCATGGCCTCCCATATAATTGTACAAGAGGCCCATGTCCTGCTTTCATTGGGATTCAATTAAAGCTCATATGATTTACATAAAAAAATAATCTCTGAGTTCATGAAGATCAAACAAACAGCTACTTGCATTCTGCTCCTTATAATAGTTTTCTTTTATGGTCATATTTTCATTTGTCTTTTTTATGTGTGAGTGTGAGAGAGAAAAGGACCAGGAAACTTGATTTGAGCCGTTACATATATGGCCTGGACTAAGTAACATGTTAGCAGAATTCTGAGTCACCATTTCATTGCACAATAAATTACTTTACTAAACGGAAATCTTAGTATCTTACATGTTCTTTTCATTAATGCCAAAAGCAAAAACTGTGCTTTTAATTGTTTCATTGCATGTATTTTAATCCCAGATTATAAAGGAAATTCACTAGAGTAATATTTTTAACTACTCTACCTAACTGGCTTCAGTAATTGCATATTTGAATTTTGTTTGCATACAAGTATGAAGAGGTTATGTTGTCTCAGAGATGCTGAAATCTCTTGCGTGTTTAGTTTAGCAGCAGACTGTTACAAATGCAATTGCAATTGATCAGCTCTGCTCTTAACAGGATTCCTGCAGTTAATGGAAATTACTATAAAGAGCTTCAGGGCATAGGAATAATTGGATCACTAAAAAAAAAAAAAATAATTGGAGGGGGAAAAAAGGTAAGACAAGATCAACAGAACAACTTTTTTTAAAACATCCAACAATTTGCAAAGGTTATCTTACTATAGGGTACACCATGATGAAAACAAAATCTTTTAATTATTTTTACAAGCCCCAAGCCCCTCTTAAACAATAGGAAAGAAAATGCATAATGAAAAACATTAAACATTTATTATTGTTAGCTAGTCTAAACTAACAATCAACCGTGCATCTCTGGAAGGAAAAATTCAAACATCTGTATCTTCTGCCAAGAACAAGAGATTTCACTAAACAAAAAACACTGAGACAACTTTTACTGACCTGGCAATTTTTGCGATGGTTTTCTCTTAGTTCTGGATGCAAGGCTGTGATCCTCTCCGGGCTTGTTACTCCGAGAGAAGAACCAGCACACATGTTTGGGGTGACGGGAAAACTGTGGGGGCCGTCCATCCCTGCCTGAGAGTTTGCAGATACTGACCCAGTCATCCCTTTGGCACGTGCCACATGATCCTCTGGCTGTCCATTACCCTGTGAAACCTCTGTGGAGGAAGGCAGCATCTGCAAGAGAAAATAGCATTTTAAGAATTTCAAGACAGATTAAAGTTTTGCTGCTCAATTTGGATTAGTGGAAGCCATTTGGATGAGTTCACTAAAAGAAATATTCACAGAAATTAACTGTAAATAAACTACATTTAGCAAAATAAGGGAAAAAAAAATAACATACCACTTATTTCAGACATGGAGCATTCCTGCACCTATCTAAATAAAGAATTCTGTATTCAACAAGTCATCCTCAAAACAAAACAAAAAAGATCTTTAAGCTTTAACTGCAGCTGAAAATTTGCCTTGAGATATTAAGAAAGCCTGGATGAAAACTAGAAAAGAATTCCTAATTTTAAAAATCATCTCAGTTCTCTTAAAGAATCTCAAAATTTCTAACAGAATTCTTTTACACAATTATTTCCTCACACCACACTACACAACTACTTCAGGTTTGTCTGCCTATGAATGCTCAAGAAAGTTACACTGAACAGACTCCAAAAGTGTGCTAGTTCAACTGCATGAACTCTCAGGCAGACCCTCCTATTCAAAAAAAAAAATATTAATTCAGTTGATCTTTTTTCATCTCCAAATCAACTTTAACACCACAGCAAACTATCCTTTTAGAGTATCTTCACTGAGCTGCAGACAAATTTCAGAGAAAAATGGCAGTTTAATTATGCACATGTTCATAACAGTTGCAAGCAGGAGTAGATCTCCCTGAATCCTAATTACTACTATAGGGCAGTAGCATTTTATCATTCAAAACCAAATTTATTATAGCTACCAGATCACTGTTGCATTTTTTCTTGCAATTGCAAGTTTTGCCGTTTCAGCCTTTTGGCTTTTGAAGAGTTATTTATTTATTTCTAAAATTAATACACCTCATTAACATCTCATTGCCATTAGTCCTCTTGCAAAAGCTCCAGAAATGCAGATACATATATATGCCAGGTCAGGAAAAATTACTTAAAAACACCCACATTTTACTTAAAATAATATTTTGCTCTGTGCATCTTTATTGAGTTTTAGCTATACCACTTGTGTCCATTAAAAAAAAATTCAAAGGACTCTGAAATGTTATAGCAGTGTAAGATTGCTCTGAAATGACACAAAAAAAGATGAGCATTTATTGACAAGCTCCGGCATCTAAATATAGTTCTATTTTGACATGAAGAAGAACACACAGTGTTTTCGTTGTTGCCATTTCACCTCCTGTTCTTGGCTCCCCACCATGAGCAGAGAGAACCAGTTCTGACGAACTGTGGCTATTGGTCTCCTTAAAGTACCCAACACAAGCATGTGTGGCCAGCTGAGACTGCCCAGGGGCAGCAACCACCTGGACCCTTTATTTCAAGCTGAACAACAGGCCAGGGAACCAGGCAGGCACATCCAGGAATGGAATGACCACTCATACTGGTCAGTTTGGGGCACAGAATTTAGATTGCTGCTCTTCCCTAGAAGAGCTGCTTTCTCTATGCTGATTACAGAGGGGGCCTGTGATACTATCTGGATATTGCATTTATTTAGGTAAGGTGGTGTGAATACCCAAACATATCCTAGCATTGCAGGCATAGATCAGTTGGAAAGTGAAAGCTATACATTTGGATGTTCTCCTCTAAACATAGGAGCCCAAGGCAGCTCCAGAAGTCCTTGGTTTCTAACCAAGGTTACAAGGGCAGTATCTCTCCCCATCACTCACAAAAAATGCCAGCTGGCTTAAAGCAATGAAAGGTCAGCCCTGAAATGTTTTGAGGCATGAAGATATCGGATCTAAAATTATTTGATGAGAATTTCCTCACTACAGGAAGCACAGTTAGAGGCATTTGTGGTGATAGATGAGAGTGAGCAGGAGCAGAACAAGTTCTGGAGCTCAATGACCCATGCAAAGGCAAATCACTGTCCTGCTCATAGGCAGGGGAGCTGGTAAAGCTGCCAGAAAAAAACACACACCCAAATCAAAGCTGTGACACTGGCACAAGTCATTTCTAGAAAAATAACCTCTTTGCGGGATCATTCCTTTCCTTCAACTCTTTACCTCACAAACCCTTTTGCCTCTTGGAATTAGCAAATTCCTCTGTAGCCAAAGTAGAGCACTCAGGAGAAAGCAGGGTTAATGCAAACCCCACTGAGTGAAGGTGCTACTACCCAGACAAAGATTTCGCAGTATAGTCTGCACTATATTTGAGAGTTGGTCTGATTCTCTCAAAAGACTTATCTCTGGTGTGTCATAAGACTAACACTAAAGATTGCATTTCCTATAGCACTAAGGATGCAACTAAGCAAAATTCTGTTTTGTCTCAATGCCCAGACATTAACTTGTTCTTCTTCAGTTGGTTCTTTTTTATTATTATAATTTTTAAAAATTAGACAGTGGTGCCAGAGAGAAGATCAAAATGTTTTAATTTATCTGCATATTTTTAATTGTACATTTTATGTTAATCTAAATTCTATCATTTATCAGAAAATAAAGGAAGGTTAATTTTTAAAGCTTTTCCTTTTTTTAATTATGGCTTCTCCTGTACTGGCATGTGCTGCTCTAGAGAAATACATGCTGTTGCCCATGAATTACAGTATAAACCACTGCTAAAATATCTGTATTATGCAGTCAGGAAATAGATCTAAATCTTGTCAACTAAACCAAATTTTACTGTCAAAGGACACTAACCTTGAGTAAGAACTTTCTCCTCAGCCACCACAAATTCTTGAGATCCCCTCTATCCACACAACCACTAACATAATTATTGAACAGCTTTATCAGTTATTTCACTGGAAAGGCAGGGCTGCCACTAACTTTTAAAAATCTGTATTTAATGCCTCTCAGTATTTTTAATAATTTCTCCAATGGTCAAAAAGAACTATCTCTCAGCAACGGACTTTACCTTCTTTAAAAAAATTACTAAATAACTAATTCCACTCCTTCATCCACTTGGAATTCCAGTGATTCAAGGCATGTTTTTTGTAATGTCAGGTAAAAAAAAGCCTCATCCTGCAAAAAAACCTAAGTCTTGAAAGATTCCTTGCTGTTGATCAGCCTTGTCCCAAAATGACTCAAAGTCCGAAGATAAATTCTTTCTCCCTTCTGAGGGTAGGACTCATCGAACCAAAGCATATCTCCCCTGGCCCCCTTGACAACCACTGCAGTCCCGCTTCTCTGGCTCTTCCCACCTTATCACAGAATCACAGGATGGGTCAGGCTGGGAGGGACCACAGTGGTCATCTGGTCCACTCTCCCTGCCCAAGCAGGGCCATCCCAGAGCCCACGGCACAGGATCGTGTCCAGATGGTTCTTGAAGATCTCCAGGGAGGGAGACTCCACAGCCTCTCTGAGCAGCCTGTCAGTGCTCAGTCACCTGCACTTACCTAAAGCAGGTACATAACATGGGCAGGATAATTCCTTGGAAGTATGTCTTTCTCTGCTTTAACTATGAAAATAAATAGATAAACTACCACAGGTGACTGTCCGAAGTACAGACTGGAAATGCATAGGAAATGCATCTCACCCTCAGTGCCAGAAAAGCCTCTGACCTTAACAGCCACACACAAACCATTTTAAGGACAGCATCAGAGAATTTTATTTCAGGCCTATTATTTTCAAATACAATTCACTGGAAAGCAGTAAGTGATTTCTTGCAAAGTAATGAGCAGAAATAAAAAACTAATAAACAATCAAAAAGCATTGTTCTACAAAAACATATCTCAGAAGAAATCCCTTGACAGAAAGAAGAATTAAGCTATGCTGTTCTGCACATTTAATCCCTATTCTGTAAAACAATTCACTGCACTGGACACATTTCTTGCCTGGAGCTTTCCATCCATAAGGTTTAAGATGACTGCATGAAAAGCATTAAAAAGCACTACCATTTATCCCTACATTCCTTGCACAAATTCCCTTTCAGCCCCAAGAAATGAGGGCAAACAGCCACAATGGTTTCAGATCCACTATGGAAAGAATATATAAAATACATCATCAGGCCAAAGTGTTCCAGCACAAGAGAAATTGGATGAGTAGCATTTTCCATTACAGACATCCGGACAGAGGCTGTTGGCTCAAACATTTGAGGGAAGGAATCAAACACACTCCTTTTTCTACACACCTGGCCCAAAAGAAAGAGAAAAGGTCCAAAATATTGCACAACTCTACTGGCTGGGCTGAGTCCATATGAAAGGGGAGCCAAGCTCACTTGCTCCTCTGTGGGGTTCTCTGATCCATCAAAAGCAGCATGGACACTGCCTCATGTTCAAGCCAGCCAGATTGGGTAAAGCCTGGCTCTGAAACTTCAAGTAGACACCTAAACTCCGGAAAAAATCGAGCCTCCTCTTTCACATATCCCATTACTCATCTGGAACATCATTCTCTTGCTTCCTACTTTTACCATCCTAAGTAAAGCAGCTGTTGCGAAGCCAAGTCCCAGTCCCAGTCCTTTTTTGTTAGATGTTTTGTGAACATGAACATCCAAGATCAGTTGATGAATGCTGTCCTGTGTTCTTTTCACTGGGAAAGCCAGAAAAACAATAACTGTTAATAATGTCCATGAATTAATTCCACAAAAGCAAGAAAAGAAAGATGAGGCCAAGGTCCTTCCAATTAAAAAAAAAAAAAATCAACATTCAAAAGGAGGTGATTAAAATGGGACATGACAAAAGGCCAAACGTGGACACATATTCTGTGTCTGACATTGGGCCTGTGAATCCCGGCTATGGCACTGTGCCGAGTGCCACGTGCACGCGCTGGAGGCAGCCCTTGTCCCAGGAATGTGTCCTCTTCAGCCACATGCTTTTTATTTTCCAGACACAAAACAAGGTTTTAAAATATTTCTGTTGCCAAAATTTATTATCGCTGCACTCCAAGGAGCTGCAATGATTTCTCAAGTCTCTTAAAAAGAGAATATATCACAAAGCCTTAGAAATCAACTTCTTCATGCCTCCAAAAATTTCAAGTCCATATTAGACATACATTGTCATTCCAATGCCTGCCCAAAAAACGATTTTTTTCAAAGCTGAGAGGTAGCATTTTTTCACCATCCTGCACAGAATTTTTGTTCTCACCACAGTGACATAGGTCGTGGATGAAAAAGAATTGAAATAAAACCCCTTCTGTGCAATCATATATGTTTAATATGATAAAAACCCACTAAAATTAAATTCAATTATACTAAATTGCTCAATTAAACTAAATTACAAATAAAGAGCTTCATGATGTACAGTCTTATTGTGAGGAAAAGTAATTCAAAACCTAGTCCTCTTTACAGGGACTTATTAAGAGAAGAAAAACTGGCTTTCTTTTATGAACGTATTATTATAGCATATATCTGACCTCACTGAAGAGTGCACTGCTGGAACAAAATTATGAGATACTATATGATTCCAGCAAATTTGAATGTAATTCTGGGCTGTGAAAATAATAACAAGCCTCAAAATGTATGCTGCTCTGCTGAACTGAACTGATGGAAGTCTTAAGTTAGTCAGCAAAATAAAGGCATAGGGACAACAAGGATTGATCATGTCTGAGAGCAGAGCCTTGAACGCTGAAAGGGAAGTCTGAGGAGAAGCTCAGTGACAGTGGGGTTTGCACAACACTGTCTTCGTGGTTTAGTAGTTTAATTGGGATGAAAATTAGGGAGAAAATACTTCTGGCAAACAGAAGGAAATGACCAACCATCCACTGAGTCCTGAATAAGCAAAGAACTGAAGTTTGCCTTGGTCTGTAAGAATGAGTAACTCGGTGGTGCCCATAGGTCTCCCACTGAAGCTGGGGCATCCCAGCACCCGGCTGAAGCAGCTCTATCCTTTCTACATGTAATTACATGTAATTCCACATACAGATGAAATAGAAGAAGAAAAAAAAAAGAGTTCTTAATAGAACTATGAACCAATTTTTCCTCTGAGAACATGACTCAAAGTTTTTTTACTGAACTACAAAAGGCCAGGCACGGAGTTGAGTACAGAGTCCCCTTTCCCTTCAAAAGGGTCTGGATCAGCTCTTCATGCATCACTGCAAACTTTGAGCTGAAATGCATCAGTAAGTCAAGGCACAGAGGTTTGCTGCCAATGTGTGACAGGCTTCCATTTGTTACTGGGTCCAGTAACGAATAAAGTCAATTCCAAATCTTTAATTTAAGAAGGAAAATAAAAGCAAAAAAAAGAAATCCACCAGGATTTCATAGTAGAATTCAAATGTTAGGAATGCTGTAGTAGTGAAAAACTGAGGGGAAGGAAGGAAGGAAGGAAGGAAGGAAGGAAGGAAGGAAGGAAGGAAGGAAGGAATGAGCTTTCAAAGGAATTTTATGTAAGTGGATGTTGGGCACAGCTCTAGAATTTTAGATGTAAAGTCCAGTGAGAATAAGAGTTGAAAGCACGAAATAAAACTTCTGAGATGAAAAGTCTGTTCACTTCAACATATGTCTACAGAATTCAGTACAAGATCTTTTAAACCAAAGGAATGTATCACATGAATATGAAACAGTCTCTTTTTTTTTTTTTTTTCCTTTTTGTTTTTTATTGTAACCATTCTTAAATTAGTAGTAGTCAAACTTGGACATTTTTTCATTGAAGTGCCTTCCATGGGAAACCTGATGGATAGAAATATACGTTTTTCATGGGAACATACAACTGTTCCTTGGTAGGAAAGTTTCCCCGTTAGATGTTTAAGCTCAGCGTCAAGAGATCCAGCAAGAGCCAGTTTGTTCTCTGCATGATAAAAAACCCCAGGCTTGAATCCTATTTGTGCTTGAGCCTAAGTGAGACCTCTGGCCACTACAGTGCTGAACACCATGGGAAAGGGCTTGTGCTTCACTTAGTATGAACAGCTAAATATCTGTCAAAGCAGGAGATTTAATGTAGGGCTCTATGCTGCCGATAAGTTCACTGGCTATCAGAATATATATTTAATCTAATTCTTTCTTGTTGACCTTGTTAAGTTTTGGGATAATTGAACATTTAGGGAGATGGTGTGAGTGTGAACAGTATTTTGATATTTATTGTGTTGGCAAGCTTTACTAATGCTCATCTATCACAGCAGTGTCTGAGAAAAAATCTGAAGGCAGTGGAGTACTATCTCCCTTCTGACAGATGAGTTCCTAGCCACTGTCACATCAAACACTCCTGTGCAGTGGGAGCTTGGGTGAA
>VYZR01053139.1:0-13536 GCA_013400675.1 Oxylabes madagascariensis | reverse complement strand
TGAATATCATAATGAGAGAATTTATTTTTTTTTTTAAACATGGTTAAAATATGAAGGCAGACCTGGATCACAGGCATGAAGATGACTACATGAAACTAGTAGTATGTTAAAACTGTTTTCAAAGCCCTTTAATGTAATAAGGCAAAACATACAGTCTGAGCAGAAATGCAAAGACACAGAGCATTCCACACTTCCCCTCTTCACTTACAGGATCACTTCTACAACCCAGGCCATGAGACCATACAAACAGAGGTATCAACTCAGTAACAGAGGCTAAACCACACCTTTCAATGTACAGAATCATGAATTAAGCTTCCAGTCAGCAGAACAGAGAAAAGATGTCTCTGTTTCTTTGTCTATGTGCTCCCAGTGACCAGCAGCTCTCAGCTGGCACACACACAGGCTTACCTTAGAGTGCGTAGGAATATCGAAGTTTATCACCACATCCACATGTGGGATGTCCAGACCTCTGCTTGCAACATCAGTAGCCAGCAGAATAGAACGTGCCTTTGCCTTGAACTTGTTTAGAGAGCCCAAACGTTTATTCTGGAAAAAGGACAAAAAGGGAATGAGAGAATAACACTCATTCTAGTTTCTAGTTAATATGCTCTTGTTAAAATACTGGGACAAAAGAACTGGGGGNGTCCTATAAAGAAACAGAGAAAGAATTCAAAAAAACTCAGAGATAATCCCATGTGCAACATTAAGTCTAGGACTCAGAAAATGACAAGATATTGGACAGATGTGGGAACAAGAAAAGACAGTAAGAGAGAAGAAACAGAATTGCACTTACCTTGAATTTGGAGGGGATGAAAATGTAGTACTGCTGTAGTTTTTCAACTGTCTGATACTTGGAAGAAACAGCACATTTAACAGGATTCTTCAGAGCAGCACGCTGGAGTTTTTGAACCTGGTAAGATCAAAGAAATTTAGTTGGACAAAGATCTGGTCAGAAAATTGTATTAATACAGTTTAGTCAAGAAGACAGCCTGATGGAAGGAGAACTAAAACAGATTAGTCTGCTCCCACCTTCTTGGTCATGGTGGCAGAAAACAGGAATGTCTTCCTGTCTCGAGGAATCACTTTTAATATCTTATCCACCTGTAAAAAAATAAGGAAATGGAAATACTAAGTATTACAAGCAAGCAAGACACAAGCCTTCCACAAATATAAAGATCATCCACATGAAGAGTAAGGCATGTGTAAACATACAGTAGGAACAAATTTTTTCCCTTCTAAAATGAAGGTGTAGGCTGATATCTTGTTGACGATTAGGCAGTGTGAACTCCAAAAGCCCAACAACAGTGCAAATACCAGGCAATGTTTCTGCAGGAATGTGTGTGTGATTGTTTTCTACACTAACTACATTCTACATCAGGCGCTCCAGAGACACCAATGGATTTCAGAGATAAAGTGTCTCCTATTGTATTGGCAGTGCTCTGCAGAACTCTGCTATGTTCTAATCCCACCATAGACTTTTGCGTAATTATTAGATCTTAGTTACAATTTATTACTAATTTCTACAGAACAGCTCAGTGTTTACTATGTGACTGTATGAAGCAATTTTAAAGGAACTCATCTGGTGTTCCAAACTCGTCTTTTAGCAGATTCCTACCTCTGTCTCAAAATCCATGTTAAGAATCCGGTCAGCCTCATCCATCACTAGGAACTTCAGAGCTCGTAAGTTGAAGCCCTTGGTGTTCTCCAGATGATCAACTAGACGGCCAGGGGTTGCTACCAACAGCATCACAAAAGCAAATTCAGAGTGAAAGCAAAGGAAAGATCCAAACAGGCAAGAGAGTTGTCCATTACAGAAATGGGATTCTTTGCCCAAAAAAAGTAAAGACTGCTTTGTGGGAATAACTCTTTCATAGGCTATCTTCAGAAAATGTTCTGAAATAAGACTAATGGAGCCAGACTCCCTGAAGAATGTCCTAAAGTGACACAAAAAAGACTGTAGACAAGCTGTACTGTGAAGGATGAGACCAGCATTTTAAATACTTGAAGAGAATGAAAAAACAAGCCAAAAACACTCTAGGACTAGCAGGAATGCTTTGGAATGAGCTTGTAGGAACAAAGTTACTGGTGGATACTTTAGAAACATTAACAAGCCAGTATTTAGAGCTTGGGACAAAAAACAAATGAAGAATGTACTCTCCTTTCTGTGGTTAGCTGGAGTTTGATAATATTCATACTCCACATCCCCAGCACATCAACTTACCAATTATAACATGTGGTTTCTTGGCTAAGGCCAGAGATTGAGACATCGTGTCAATTCCACCCACAATAACCGCTGCAGGACAAAGAGGGTGGAGTAAATCCCACAGTGTAGCACCAACCCTCCCCAGCACTGTAGTGTTTACTCCTATGCCCACCACCCACAGCAATTCTGTACAAATGAAAAGCTACTTACTTTTATGAGAATTTACTTTATTTTTGCATATCTGACCTTTCTAGGCTTCCTAAGTCATGCAATTAATTCCTTACTGGCCACAAGTATTTTATTTTCACAGCTGAAGAGCTACAGGCAGAATCTATTCCTTGCAGTTTAACTTGACTGCAAAAATCTAGGAATTCTAAAAATACCCACAAAGCTTTTTTTTAAAGATTATCTGAAGAATCAATACAGATAGTCTGAAAGGAAGATTAAACTACATCATGCCATAGCAGGGAGCTAGCTCTATGCAATTTCAGTGGACACAAACCCACTATTGAGAACATTCTCTTCTACTTCCACCTTTAACTATTTAGACATAGAATCCAGAAGAGCTGTAGACCACTCCATGAGGAAAGATCATACAGTCTTTTTTCCTCCAACCTGATACCAGATCTCTGTCTTCCAGCAGCATAAGATTTTCTCACATTTTGTTCAACCCCTCAAACAAATCCTCTATTTTATCTTTGCAGCTGACAAACTCGTCTTCAGAAAAACTGGTCCAATACCATAAGAGCTACTTACTACTTTGAACACCGATGGAGGATCCAAGAGCTTCAAACTGCTCTGAGATTTGAAAGGCCAGTTCCCTTGTTGGTGTGAGGACAAGAGCAAATAATCGCTGAGGTGTTTCCAGCAGTGCTTGAAGAATCGGCAAAGCAAAGGCTCCTGTTTTTCCCGAGCCAGTTTCTGCCAGCCCAATGATGTCTCTGCCTGCAAGAAGCAAGGGGGCAAAAACTGTTATACATCCAGAACAGAGAAAGAAGACTTTAAAGCACTGTGCAACAAAACATAAGAATTCCCTATGGACAGAAAAAAAGGCAGACACACAGAAGGCAAAAAAAACCCCAAAGGGCCAAACCAAAGAATTTCAGAATTTCTCTGAAGCATTTTTAGACAGTGATTTTATTTGTACAATGATTACAGTCTCAATAGTCAATTTTCTAGGTAAATTTCTGTTAATATACAGGGTTTCATACAAACCTTAGGTTCAAAGTAAGTTTTACTTCATTATGTCTCAAATCTGACATCAGTTTACAGCTTAATGACTCTGTCTCACTATTTGAGTCCAAATGTTGTCTGTTTACCAGCTTACAAGGAAACAGACTGCGGTGTTTGAGACTTCAGTCACACAAACTATAGGACAACAGCACTACCAAACTCACATTTCACAAGCCACAAATGTGCCATTGATTAACAGAGTAATCTAAACCAGTTTGCAGTAGGAAAGGTAGGACAGTCTTTTGCCCCAAAACAATGCAGGCAACAGGGTGGAATTCATCAGTAGAATCCATTATGACCTCCTCATACAGACAAGAAGAACATGCTGTCAACAGACCTCACACTGGAAACAACTTCTCAGGAATGCAGTCTTACCTTTGTGTTTGGTTTTTTTCCCCCCAAGACAATGGGGCAAAAAACATGTGTCGTGAAAGAGTCTGACAAAAGTTAAATGCTAAGACAGAGCAGATATTGAAAGTTTGTTCTCATTCTGTGACTATGTTGTTCCTTTCCTCCTTGAGAATGTTTTGGGAGGGGTTTTGTTAAAAAAAAAAAAAAAAGTATTTCTAGAGGCAGAAATGTCTGCTGCATTCAGTAATTTACTTTCTGTAATTCCAGAATGCTTACAGAAAGTCACTGGTTGGTTATTACTCACTTCAGAAATCCAATTTCAAAGGGTTGCCTGCTCACAGCAAAGCAAATTATACACACCACGGAATCAGTCAAGGCATCTTCACTTTCAGTCACACACACACACACTCTGTAGGTCTCCATCAGAAGCAGCACAGTCCAAAACCTACTGTAAGCTTCCTGTGTATCCCTGAGTATTTCAGGAACAAAACGATCAATGCGGACTAGCAGTTCAAATGATTAATAAGAACTCTATTTAACATGGAGTGTCAGAACAACAGGAGTGAACACTCAAGGAACAATGTTTGTATCCATTTGAAAGTTTGTGACTGCAAGCAGTGTTACAGGATAAACAAGTATTCCAAGCTCCACCTGGGAAGCACACAGAATGAGTATGAAAACTACTCCTAGACAGAGATCCTCAACAATGAAGAAGCTGGGATACACTCATCCCTGATCCTTCTCACTCAGCAAAATTCATTCACAGACAGCTCCTGGAGCAGTCCCCAGTTCAGGATCAAAGAAGCACACTGCTCACCTTGGAGACCCACTGGAATAGCCTCAATTTGGATCTTCGTTGGCACCTTCCATCCCAACTGGTCACAAGCTTCACACAGGACATCTGTTACTCCCTGGATATTAGTGACAAGAGAAAAGGTAAACAGACATCACCAAAAAGACCTAAATTAGATCCCAGAGCTAAATTAAATATATTCTGCAACAGAGCCAACTTGTGTCTAGCAGAGACAAACCACACCGGGTCCCCAGTGCAACTCTCTGAAAGGGCAGGCTGCTCATAGTGATGCCCACTTCCATCAGTAACTTCATCAGATTAATTCAAAATCTGTTAGAGTTGACTGTCACAGGAAGAATATGGTCGGTTTTACCCTAGTTTACACAAGGAACTTCCCTCCCCACACACAGCTATCTCTTCACCTCAGGAGTGACCCATGACCACAGAAAACAAAAAACACCGTATCAAGTTAAGACAACTTGAATATAGCGGCGGCCGGCTGCGGAGCGGCGATGGGAGCATCAATGGCGACCCCAGTGGGGCAGGGGCCGAGTGCCCACAGCTCCTGCCCGGGCCCGGCACCGCTGCCCGCGGAGCGCCGCACGTGTCTGCCCCGCGGCCACACGGGGCAGACCGGGAGCTCCCCCGGCCTCATCCGCGCGGGGGGAGCAGGACGCTGCTCCTCGGGACAGGGCAGCGAGCACCGGGGGCAGAAGCGGCTCTGGCCCAGCCTCACCAAGTCCTTAAAGCTCCGTGGCTCCTCCGGCTCCGCCGCCGACCCTTCCTCCTCTCCTGCCGCCATCTTGGCCCGTCTCTTCCCGGTGCAGCGCAGAGCACTCTGGGGGCTGTAGTCCTCCTCAGGGCGCGACGGGATTTGTAGTTCCGAAGAAAGAGCCGAGCGGAGCGGGTGAGTTTTCCCTCAGCTCCAAGAGGTGTCCAGGGAAGGGAGAGTTGCGGCACTCCAGCCGCCTGTCCTGGGACAAGGGCACCCTGAATTGGCTGTGGGAAAGCTTGCCCGCCTGGCGGTAACCCCGAGCGGCCAAGCCTCAGGCCTGCAGCTCAGCACTGCACAGCTCAGGCAATGCTTGATGCTATTGTCAGTTCATACCTTCTACAGCTGTGAAAGAACAGGCAAAGTGAGCTGGCCAGGCTCAAAAGGACAAGACTATGTATAAACTTACATCCGTAACGCATATAAAGAACAAATAAAGTGCTTCTAATGTGTTGGTATGAAACATTTTGAAGCACTAGTGATGGGAAGAGAGAAAAGAGCTGTCATTGTCAGACACTGTTTTCCTGTTCATGATAATTGCTAGCACGAATTTTTGAAGTGCCAGAAATACAAAATAAACTGAACTGTGGCAACTCATACCATGAAATGAGAGAGTACAGGATGAGAATAGATGCAAACACTTTCCCAGCTCTCTTGATTGCTGCTGTTGTAGCTCAGGCCTGTAAGTGCTTGATGAGAGGTGAAAACGGATATGCATTTAATGACCATCCAGGGAGTGTAGCATCAAAAATATCATCACAATGGAAGTTTCTGAATTATTGATTTCCATCTGGTCTGGGTGTAACATCTCTGATCTGTAGTCCTGATGCTGATTGCAGTAGGGCAACCTTGCAGCTAGGTGAAGTTCCTTTGTTTTAGGGAAAAGAGGGCTAACATATACAAGATGTGAGGGTTAGATGTTTGGGCTTCAAAACGACAGCAGAGCTGGCTCCAAAATGAAACTCATGGCTGCATTTCTGAGCAGACTTTCCTCTCTCTGGAAGGGCTGTCTGGGCGTGTTCTCAATGGAAATGCTCATATACTTCAGCATCTGTCCCTGGATTCCAAGCGTGGCATTTCCTCTGCTCCCAGAACAATGAGGAAAGTGAGAGGAAATATGAACAAATGCTCAGCGTGACAGGGAAAGAAGAGGAAGCCTGAAACAATTAATGGGCAGGAGTAAAAATGAAATTGCTGCATCCCACTGTGCTCAAGAGCAATGATAAAACAAACAAACAAAAAAACCCCCAAAACACCCTGTGTAGATGCTCGTTGTTACCATATGTTTCAAAAATTACAGCAGTCTGAGCCATCAGCTTGCTGTATATTATTAGTGCTAAAAGTTAAGCCTGGCCAGCACGTAGACATGAACCCCTGTAAGAGTCACTGGTATGCCTGAGGAAATGGAGTCAGGGATGTGACAGGAAGTCACTGTCTGTGATTCTTTATTGAACTCCTTTCCCATATAATATGATGCTGTTTTAGTAGGGAGCAGGGTGGAGCAATTCTATTCTGGTGAAATTCCAGTTTGTATAATTCCCTATTATCAATAGATGTATTTGAATTAAAGTTTTCTCCTGTCCTAAACTGCTGTTGGGAGCATTCATGTATGATAAAATAAATATACAGCTTCTAAGTAGTAATTCCTTTTTTTGTACTTTTCAGCACAGGACACTGTAGATTATATTGGATTTAGAAATTGTCACTCCAGGGCTTTTAAACTTGACTTTTAAACAAATGTGCTCCTAGCTCTACTGCACGTTACAGCTCAGTCTTCCTTAGCAGGGGCAGGGTGAGAGCATCCGCAGCAGATAAATTTTAATGCAGATATGATGTCAGCTGTTTCATAAGGGGTGCATAATGAGATGAGATGAGATGAGATGGACAATGTGTACAGCACATCACCTCCAGGTGTGCAGAGAGACACAGACATGATAGCGCTTCACATTCATTTATTCGAATCAGCAGTGTACTTGTTCATTTCTAGCAAACAGGCATGGGTATCAAAAGCATTTGAGTCCCACTCTGGGGAACCAGTGCTTTTATTCTTCCTACAGCATATTAAAGCAAATGTTGATATCATGAAAAGAAGAGACAAAAAGGACAAGGATTCAAGCTTTGTGACATGGAGTGTTGCCCTCCCAAAGAATTTGTCAGGGTTACAGAATTACAGAGTAGGTTTTTCTAATCTTTCGGATTTGTGCCTGTGCAGGCAAGTTTCCCTTATCTACTGGGGCGTGCTTGTGGAGGGAGTGACCTCTACATTAACTCTTCTAGTCAGCTCAAGCTAGTTTCAAGGTCTCTTCCTTGTACCTCTTTCAGTTACTGACATGATCCCCACCATCAGCATAACTGGGCACTTCTCAATGGGATGATGCCAGAAACATCCTTGTGAGGTAGCGAAGTGCTACAATCCCCATTTTTAGACAAGGAACTGAGGTACTGATGGCTCAAAATCACAAAGGACATATTTAGCAGAATAGTCACTTGAAACAGGGTCCCAATCGTTGCTCCTGCTTTGTAGGGGCTCTGCCACTGAATCATCCTACTCCTCTCTACCCCTCCTGAATATTAGCACCCACATATATTTCACTAATATGAAGCCTTCCCTGGGAAGCATTGCTAGGAGTACATGTAGCTTTCCATGAGTGCTGCCTCACTCCTCACAGATGATCCACTGTGGGTCTCATAGGCTGCTTGACTGCATGGAGATTGGCACCTCCACCTCTCAGGTGTGCTCCCATCACAGCAGGGCTCCAGCTCACACCAGTAACACCAACATACGCTTCCCTTCCTGCTGCAGGACATATAACTGCTTCCTTGCACCAATGCCCTGAGGTAGACTCTAGTCCCAGGGTCACTCTTCTTCTCTCTGTTTTGGCTCCTAAGATCTACTGTCACTGTTTGACTGTGTTTCACCTGTTTTATAACTATCAGCATTCAGGTCATACTTTTCTTTTCCTACAGGGATTTGCCCTCCCTCACAGCCAAAATAACAGGTAACTTGCTCTGACATGCTACAGACTTGCTTTTACTCTAAAAAAACAACAGCTTTCCTTTAGAACAGAGGCCTCCTTTAAAAAAATGTATATATATACACTCTTAAATACAATATCATAACCTTAGAATCATTCTATGTAAATAAATAGAATACAAACATCACAGTTCTCAGTCTGGAGAGGTTTCTTCAAAAGGGATAAATTCTGGCTCTTCTGTTTCACCCTGGGATGGTGAACTGTCCACATAGTCTGTCATACCTGGAGCTGCTTCTTTCTACAGACTTTCCAGATGTACCTTGGTAATGGAATTGTACTCTACTGGAACTGGCAGCTGCTGGCTTTTTTAGGGTACTCCAGCCCTTGTACCACACACAGATTCATAAGTTGTTTACAAACCAGGTTCAGTCAGCATCAAGTATTTCATCTGCCTCCTGACCTACTTCTTTTTGCTGCTTTGGGGAAGCAGAGCAGTGGAGATGGCTAGGGAAACAGGGGTCTGTAGAACATCTGCCTCATGGCATCAGCACCGTGAACTGTAAAACAACAGATGGCAGTGCTAATGGTCACAGTTAATAATGTAATGTCTCCAAACCCTGTTTTAACATGGGCCAAATGCTGTTTCAGTTGCACAGTCTCAGGATCTCAGCAGTGGTTTTAGCACTCAAGCTGAGTCTCCTCATACTTGGGGAAAGCTCTATTCTTGACTCAAGAAGATCACAGATTTCATCCATTGCCCTGGTGCAGGTCTCGAGATTGTCAGCCAGCTTCTGGATTTTGGCCTTCAGCACAGCCTGGCTTACTTTAGTGACTTCCTTTGTGTATTCTGGCACAAGGAAGCTGTGGGAGCCACAGAAGACCATGAAGCAGATGGAGTTGTAGAGTGAGATGGATGCCCTCTTCTCTGACTGGCACAGTGCAGGGTCGCCTGGGCCCTGCCCCCGGCGGAGGAACTCCAGGCGGACAAGTATTTCCTTCATCTGTTTCTGACAAGTCGTTGCAATTTCCTGCACCTTCCTCACCTCCCGGGAATTGCAGAGCACTAAGGAGAGGTTGGAAGTGATGCTGATGGCCCCCCCAGCCGTGGCCAGGCCCAGACCCACAGCCGATGCCAGGAGAGAGGCTCCCAGCGTTGCCGGGCTCAGGGACAGCCCTAGGATGGCTGTGACTGCTCCTGCAGCGGTCAGAGTGCTCCCACTGACATTGGCAATCAGGGACCTTTTGCGGAACTTGTTGAGTTTATGAGCTGCCTTGTGAAGGTGAGCAATTTGGCCATGCAGCCTCCGTCTCTGATCCAACAGGGCTACATGGAAGTGGTGTGTGGGGTCTGGTGTTGGCGGAAAGGCAGCACTGTTCCTCTCCATGGATTCTGTCCAGAAAAAGAAAAGTCTGGGTTGGGATTTATGTCAAAAAAACCCCATGAGACATGATCGTCCTGGACCACCATTTCAGGAATGGCATCCAGCCAAATTTTTATTGCTTCACCCAGCTACAAGAAAGGTTTTCCATCTTCACACACATGCACACTCACATACACACACATACTCAGATGAATGTGTACGTTTAATTACATATTCTATTGTAACTTTCAAGCAGAGAAACTTTAAAATGTTTTTCTTAATCTCTGCAAAGACTAAAATATCCTAAGGACTGGGATCAGAGGTGCTGTTACCATTATCTCAGTGAAGACACAAAAGGTCTCTTCAAACCCTAGGGACAGAAATTCCCCTGAGGTTAGGTGACTCAGTGCCCAGAAGAGTAATGCTGCCAGAACTAATCTGTTGTCCCCCTGATGGGATTCAGAGGATCTGCAATATAGAAGGACATCTTTCACAAGAAAGGTCAGACTCCAAGGAAGTAAAAGCCACCATTCCAGGCTTTTATTTAGGGATGATTTCCTATTAAAGGAGGACAGAAGGAAGCTGCTGAGTGGAGTCTATGTCTGGATTTTCCATATAGGAGGTGAGGAGCTTATTAATCCCTTGGATGGATATTGTGTACATCCTTCCTTTCTTTAAACTGCAGCAACTCAAGGCCCTGCAGCAGTTTTTTTTTTTTTTTTTCCTATTGTAACCTGGCATCAGTGTATGAACAAAGATGGGAACTACTGTGGTGCTTAGTCCAACATGTGGTCATAAATACCCAGTTACAGTGGAAGGGAGGCCTACGAAACTTGTTTAAAAGAGTCATGAAGGGCACATCAGAAAAGCAGGCCCATTTTTAGTGTGCACTCCCTTGTGGATGGGAAAACAGAGGAAATACAGAGGCCTGTGAATAGAAAAGGCTTGAAAACTGCTGGCTCTGGAAAACCTCCCTTGGCAAGATAGCAGGAGAGCCTTTGCTTCTAGAAGATGAATCTTCAGTGTTTCTGTGCTAGATGATCTCTGTTAGCTGTCTCTGTTCTTTGCCATAATTGCAGAAAGAAATGTTCCAATAAACATTTGCTCTAGGTCTGCAAAATGCTTTACAAAGGAAGCCAGCAGCCTTAACCCCGCTTACAGGGAACCTGAGGCAACAGAGTCAACAGGAGTGATGTAGCTGATTGTCTGGTGGAAGCAGAGTTTCTGTGCTTCACAACACTGCATTGTGCACACAGCTATGCTGCCTTTGCACCTAGCAATGTCCAGCCATAGAGCTGAGAATTATGGGTTTGGAGCCCATGATGCCCTCACAGCCAAAAGGAATCTCTGTAGCAGAAGGACCCTGTCACTAAGCCAACTGAGCAAAACTATTAACTGCTGCAGGCACCTTTTCACGTCTAAGTCTTCTGTGCTGTGGGAACTGGAGGTGCCTGGTCCCTCAAAAAGTTGCATAATGTAGTTAGGATCCTTGGGGCTTTATTCTGCAGAATCCTCATGTTTCAGAAGGAGAAAACTTTGTACCAGTTTTCTGGTACAAATAAATAAATAGTCTTTCTGATAAAAAAAGATAAATAGTCTTTCCATCCAGAAGTGTATTCATAAATAATTCTCACTGCAATCTTTTCCCCTTATGCTGGCTTGTCCTAATCCATCTTATACAGATCCTTTAAGACACCCCCCATGCCCTTCAGAAAATGCCTGCAGTCTCTCTTGGTGTCATTGGGTCATTTGAATCACTTAGTACATTATGATTCTCTCAACTGGAGACTATGTCCTATTATTTTTACACTATAATTAGAAATAAAGCTGGAAGCACAAGAACTAACACTAATCTAAATGGATACCAGCATTGAAATGAACATTGAGCATATTGCCAAATAACGTAACAGAGCAATATGATGACCATTAAATATATCAATTCCTGTAGCCTCTTAATAATTTGTTCTGAAGATTTAGTTGCTGAGAACTGTCTCAGGTAGTAACAGTGACTATCCCACTGAATTTTTAGAACAATCATTCAATATATAGCATAGGCCATGTAGTGATGCAAATCTTTTGATATGGATTAATGCCAGCACAAAGGAAAAATATCTAACTCCTGCTCTTAGAGAAAAATCTCCGCAACAATAAAGGTATACATTAGTCCAACACCTGCAAACACTTTCCTAATAGAATACCCAGAGACACTCCAAAAATTACTGGTTCAAACTTACCTTCAGTTTCCAGCCACCCTCCCAGAAGACAAATTTTGGTCTGTTTCTGGAAGAGACCAATTTATAGTTCCTGCAGACCAATTGCTGCGATAGGAATGCTTTGCTTCATACTGGGAGTTTGCCATTTCCTGTTCTCCCTTGTGCAGAAGGATGTGACACACTGGAAAGTGACCTGTGGGACAGTGAGCACACATCACGTTCAGGAAACAATCCCTGCGAATGAACATTGTGTGTTCTCTTTTCCTGAAGTGTAGTTGAAAAAAAAAGTTTAAAAATCGCAGCCTATTCCTGGCTCTGAGGTAGCACAGACATACCGTGCAGGGAACAGTTGCCTTTCCTTTCCCTGAAATAGCAACTGACTTTATGCTGGAGCTGCCAATTGCCTCATGACTTAAGTTTCTCTCCACTACACATCCAGAGCCAGGGGAGCTATCAGCCAGCCAACTACTCCATTCAAGGCCAGTGTTCTTTTAAAATTCCAGCTCTTCGGGAAAATCCATAAAAGGGTAGCAGCCCCACAGCAAGATCATTGATCTGAATTCCCATCCCTTCTCCTTCCCAGTACACAAAAACATGCTGCAAAAGGAGTGATCACCCTGTGGTTTTGCTCTGTTTCTTAATCATGGGCCCCACAATGGTTGAGAAACAGCCCTCTTGTTTTCCTGAAGTGCCTGCCCAGCAATCAATAACCAGAAAGAAAGGATAATTTGGATCCCCTGTTTTGCTGCCTGCTGTTGCCTGGCAATTGTGCCATCCAGATGTGGCCAGAGGCAAGAAGTGATGAAGGTGTCGGGGAGGAACAGCCTAAGTTCCGCTCCTGGTGCTGCCTTCTATGATGAAGCAGGGCCAATCTTAATCAAAGAAAGATTCTTTTGATGGGGTCAGGAAAAATAACTTTTTTGATTGCACTCAGTGGTACTCCAAAGTGACATGTGTGTGTACTGACACAGGGCCTATTGGCCCGGGGACATATCTTTTGAGCAGCTGTGCTTGAAGATGGGGTATCTGCTTTGGTGGATTCTTACTCTTCAGGACTCTTAATTGACAGGGAAGCTCTGATTTTGCCCCTGACCTATCTAATCTGAAAGCTATCTAGCTGTCACTGAGTGGTGAGACTTTCCTGTTGAATTTCTGGGATGCGTAGCCACACAATTGCTGGAGCTGACCTTAAAAAGGGCTGAGACTGAGATGCAGCAGGCAGGGAGAGGGGAAAGCTAGGTTTATTCATTTTAATGACAACTTAGTTTTTAATTATGTTGAAATAGGTGGGAAATAGTATGTCAAATATTTTTTCAGGGGTGGATGGACCTACAGGAGATGAAACGTGAATGAAAAAATAAATAGCATGGAAGAGTTATTTCAACCGGTCGCAGACAAGAAAAGAGAAAACACCATTTCGAGGATGCCTAAATATGCAGTCCTGGTCTGTTACAATTTGTACATACTGCACGTTAACAGGAAGGTGAGCTTTGACACTGAAGGAAACTGTACTTTAGCCCTTCCCTTTGTTTTAGCAAGTGTATGCTTGAATTGGAACCCATCTGCCTTGGCAAGGGTTTGCAGTTGGTAGAGAGTTCTTTTCTCACACTCCCAAATAGAACAGTGTTGCATCTC
>VYZR01053130.1:0-10513 GCA_013400675.1 Oxylabes madagascariensis | reverse complement strand
TAACGGGAAGTTTGCAGGGAGATTTACCATCAGCAGCTCCTGCCATCCTGGCTCTGAGTCGGGAAGGCGATGGGTGTTTCCTTCGTGCACTCGGTGGTTTGGTGACCACTCCATAGCTGGCAGCAGCTTTCAGTGTGCATGGTGTGCTGAACGCTCTTGTTTGCAGTCTTCCTTTTAAGATTTTTTGCCGCGCAAATGTCAATATTTTGAAGCGGAAATTTTGTAATTTTGTTTGTTCTAAGTAGTGAGTCAAACTGGATCCTTTTGATGTGCATTTATCACATTGACTAATAATGGTTGTTGTTGTTGTTATTATTATTATTATTATTATTATTATTATTATTATTATTATTATTATTATAACAAAATCCCCCTTTTTGTCACTTTTACATAAAATCAGGGGTTGCTACTCATTTTTCACAGGTTACATTGGCCCACCCCTGCAAGCAGAGCTAGTCAAAGACTATTCTTCCAGTAATTTAACACTTTCAGTTTGAATATTCATATTTTCAAAAGGTTTTTCCTCACCTCACACATTCAGCTGAGTAGGTCTCAAATATTCAGAAGCAGCTGTCAGAAAATTTTCCACTGGATTTTCTTTTCTTATCCCAACAGCTATGACTGTTAACTTGACTCCAGCTAGATGAGCTGTTGTTGCGATGCAATGATTTTAGTTAACATGGGAAAAAAAATTACAGGTCTGGCTATTTGTGGTAGTTTTTTGTAGGAACTCCACATTTTAGATTTGTACTCCAATTCTCATTTTTTTCTGTGTCAGCTTGACTTGACAGACTCATCTCCAGTTCCTCTGACAGGCAGCTCTGCAGAGCTCTGTCATTCAGAAAAAATATACATATTTCAGGAGCGAGAAAATTGGCTCGCACACAGCTTCAGCACTGAGTAATTTGTGGTGAAAGGTGGTCAAATCCTGTGGGTAGTAACAAACCCCATGGTAACACGGAGGTATCGCTATTGTTCACCAAACAACGACACAGACTCTCGATCAGAAGGCTATAAATGACTTTTAATTTTTGAGATGTCCTTCTCTTTTATACTATTTTACGTAGACTGATTGGTGAAACAAAGGCAAACCTTTTCAATCACATTGGTTAAAACAGATGTTCATCAAGAAACTTCTCTTGTGAGAAAGAATGTACAATCATGGGTACAGTTACAAAAACATTTCTCTTGTTTACAGAAAATCGCTTGGGAAAAGAATTTCCCAAAACCAAAACACCTCAGGCATTGGAAATCAGGGCTACACAGAGGTACAGATATCTGTGACTGTCCAGGAGCTCAGTTACGTTTGTAACGAGTGGTTTAATTGTCCCCAACAGGGAGCCCGCTGATGGATGGCCAGCAGGAGCATAAAGACATATTCAGCTGCCTGACTGTGGACTGCCAGTCTGAGTTCGTGTCCTGCGGCTCCATCAGGGAGAAGCACAGCCTGGTCATGGTGTGTCAGGACCTCCTGCCGAAGCTCCTGGCGGGGAAGTTCCTGCCCGCCGTGCAGGAGAGGATCGATGCCTTCCTGCAGCGCTGCGCCCGCGGCCTGGGCGAGGGCGGCGCTGCCCACGAGGCCATGGAGGAGCTGGCGGAGATCCTGAAACCGCTGCGCTCCTGCGACTCGCGCTTCGCCTACCGCTACCCTGACTGCAGATACAGTGACAAATACTGACACAGCAGCCAGCCCCGGGCAGCGCTGGGGCAGTGCCAGCCCCCTCCCAGTGCGGGAAGCGAGAGGGAACCAGGCCAGCTGGGAAGGGCTGCCCTAAATCTGGGGCGTTCTCGGTGTAGGAGGGAGCAGAGTGCACGTGGGATTTATTATTTATCTCCCAGAGATGCATTTGTTACATGGGATGTAGACATCATGTATGTTTTATGGATTATTATCATTGTCATGACTGACAAGGAGCCACAGGATTAATAAATCTCATTCACATGTTTTGGCCTTGGAAGAGTTTCCCATGCCATTTGTTGAAAAGCAAGGCAGGATGCTCACAACCAGCTAGACGGAGGATCTCTATGGCCAAGAAACTCTTTCTGATGGAGATGATATATAAATAATATGGGATGGATGGATGGATGGATGGATGGATGGATGGATGGATGGAAGGAAGCATGGAAGCATTTAAGACTTTCCCTGTGGTTATTTCTAATGTGCTAAGAATCATACACAAACTGAACGACCAGATCAGTTCTGTACCATCACCCATCACAGCTCACTTTCATAACATATTTGAATATTATTACTTTGATGGCACACAGAACAGAAAGACACAATCAACAGCATTAAAAACTCAGAAGTTCCATGTCTCTTGAGACTTAATTTATCTAATCCCAAAATATAATTGCTTCTAGTCTTTCCCAAGCCAATGGACAGTAATTGGAGACTAATACAGGGCTTTGGTTTAAGATGAGAAAAAAACCCCGCTCTGGGATGGGATTGTTCAGCAGATATTTTCACATTATTTTCTCTAAAGTGGAGGAACCATTTACACAAAACCATTCAGATGGGAAAATTACCTTCAGAGGAGAAGGAACACAGGCAGAGGATGAGACATTAATTTACACTGAGCCTGACAGGACTTGCCAAACACTCAATATTGTAGGTTCTGGGGCACCCCCCAGGAGCTGGGAAGATCTAAGTTCTGACCAGCAAGAGCTACAGCCATCCTCATTCATTTGCCTTCCACAGGAGGAATTGGTAAGCCAGTCCCCAAAGGAGTGTCAGGCACTTAAAATTTGGGGTGGTGAACTCATTTCACAGCAGTTGTCAAGCCAGGGCTAGATCCAGTTGCCTCATTTTGCATGAGATGGTTGCAAAAGTGGCAAAACACAACTTTTCCCAGAATCTGTCATTCCCCCTCATGTGAGCTCCCTGTGAGGTGTCAGAAGCCCACACCAAACCTTCCCTGATGTGTAGGGGTCAGACAGACCTCACCTGGGTTTGGGGCTTTCTCCTGGGATCCAGGCATGCTGGAGTCACTGAGCAAATTTGTCTGAGCTGAGTGAGAAATGAGGCTTTCTGGATCATCCACAAGAATTTTCATCATGAAAAGAGTCTTCTTCTAGCCATGGTTCAAAAAAAAGTTGTTAACAACGTAAAGGCAGAAAAAGATGTGAGTGCATTTACATTGCCAGTGGTTGTTCTGACTTGTGCTGTACAGAGAAGAAATGCAAATCCAGATTTTGTGTTGGCTGTGAGGGGCTCTGTGCACGCAGAGCATCCAGCCTGGGTTCCAGGCAGGTGTGGGTGAGGGCTGATGAAACAGGTTGGGCATCCAAAACCACACACACAGGTCTGACACGGGGGAAATCTGACTCAGGACAGTTATTTTGCCTTTCTTCCTGGCATAAAGTATCAAGAGCATCTTTAACCTCTCAAGATGTGGAAACATTGGAAATAATTTGTAGGTAAGTTTAGCTGCCGGCCCAGATGGTCAGACAGCAAAGAGGTTTAAATATACAGCCTCAGCTACAGCTGCAGCCCTCTTTCCTGGTTTCAGTCTATTTCTACATCATGGCTCTCTTCCAGAAAGAAAAACAAGTCCTTCCCTGAGATCCACAAGGCTGTCTAACAACCTGCTTCCATCAGGTTTTCTTGAATCTGTCTGCATCTCCAATCTCCTGGGGTGTGGGTTTACCTGATAGCTGGGTGTTAGCTCTGGGCCCCTTTTCCTCCAGAGATTGTCCCACACTGTGCTGGAAACACAGAGCAAACACAGAGAGGCTGTGTGTGCTCAGCACCTTAGACAATGTCAGGAGCAAGCCCAGATCCCTCAGGAATTGTCCAGCATTGGGCAAAGGGACAGAGAGGTGTCCCACAGGCCCTGGTAACTCAAGTCCTAAAGAGCTGGGGGTCAGAAACAGAAGAGCTCTGGTTTTGCTTTGCTGCTTGGACTCATTTGGCAAGGCTGCAGCAGGAGCCTTGAGACACGTAGCGTCTATTTTTACAGGGCTTGATTCAAAGTTGTTAAAGCTGAGAGGAGTCTCCCCACTGCTTTTAATAGACTTTGATACGAATTTAAATAAAAAAAACCACTCATGATTAAAAATAACGAAATTGTGGATTTACAAATTATTAAAGCATTGGGAGCTGTGTTCTCCACCATTTTCTTGCAGACATTGATTACAAAAGCCAGGCTCATGTAAGACTGTGACTAATAAGCCAGCCTTAAAATCAGCCCATGGCTCAGAGAACAATAATTTTCCTAAACTAAATCTCATTTCCCTATATTTCCCTGGCCTTTTTTTTTATTTTTCCCCAGAATTGCCAGTTTTTACTCTTAATATTTTCCTTTTTCTTGGCAGTCAAACTTTGGAATCAGTGCCCACCCTGTCTGCCAGCTTCAGTCAAGCCTTCAAATCCTAGTAGGCCAAGCTCCAAGAGGATGTGAATATAACTTATAAATGGCAATTATTTAAAACCTAATCCTTCCCAAAAGAACTCTCAAGCAATTTTTTCCTCTCTGTGTTCGAGTTATTTCTGTCAGTGGCTTTGTTTGAGCTTTTGCAAACTGTTCCTGGTAACAACTTCAACTGTTTCCACAGCAGAACAAGAATGGCAGGAAAGATCCTCCACCGATCTCCCAGCCAGCCTCAACATCTCCTTTATCTGTGGGTAGTTTGCAACTGCCTTTATGCCCAGCATCTTATCAGGTGTCTCTCTTAGTGCCCTATGTCCTACATATTTTTAAAATTTTCATGGCAAAAGATTTGTAAAGCTGTATTTTTGGCCTTATTTTGAATAGCAGTGTATTTTGACACGTTGGGGTTGGAGATTCGGAGTTCCCAATCCATGGCTTTTGTGGGTGATCATTTTTTGCCACACTTTGCACACACACACACCCATCCCCTTCTCTGCCAGCTCCCAGCTTCCCGTAAGGGGTTTCCCAGAAAATATTGTGGCATTTTGGAAAATTTGGATCCACCACTCAACAGCTCCAGTCCACAGGAGCAGCCAGTCAAGCACATTTCATGCATCTCTCAGGCAAGCTCAGCCAACATCAGTTGTTTGCAGGTGCTTTTTATTTGCCTCCTGGTTTGCTGAGACTTTGGGATGCACTTGGGTCCCATTTGCCAATTACTCTCTATAGCCAGGTGCTCTAGATGCTTTATTGTTAATTCTTCCTCAGCTTCTCCCATCATCCCATGAATCTGGAAAGCAGAGCTTTAACAAAAATATTGAGTGTCATGAGATGTTATGAAATCACAAGAACCAGCTCTGTGGTGTTCTGAATCGGCTCACCAAGACACATTAATTTGATTAATAGGTGATTCTGTCTGCTACTGTACCCTCTGTTCTCCTAATTCAGCGCTGAAAGGAGGTTGGTAGCCATCCTGAAAAATACAAAAAAAACCAAACAGGAATTTCAGGGAAAGGAAAACAAAATGAAACAGCTACTCCAGGCTGGGGGGCTGGGAGAGGCATGCACTGTTTCTACCTTATGGATTACAGAATATGGACAGACTCATCTGCTCTCCTCCACACGGGGATGGTGTCAGACAGAGTGGGGGCAGTGGGGTTTTAGGATGACCTGAACAACCGACAAGAGACCCCAAGGAAGGGTGAGGATGATCCAAAAGTCCAGAGTGAAGAGGGAAGAAAAGACAGGTGGAAAACTAGGGAGGGACACCTGATAAAGATCTTCAAACAGTTTTCTTTCAGTCATAGCTTTACTTGCATCATTCTACCTTTCTGCCCTTCCACAAAGCCCCACAGTATCTATTCCTTGCAACACAGATTACAAATGACAATAGTTAGTCTGGAACGAACTTTTCAGGTGTTTGGAGAACAGGAATATACCAGCCTGCTCCCTGGGGACGTGCAGGTTTGGAAGAAGCAGCTTGTCAGGTTTTACAGTGCCCTGGTACTACTCAGCAAGGATGCACAGAGCGACAGCCCTCACCTCACACAGTTCATTTGCTACATTGCATGCAAAGACAGCTCTTTAGACTTAACACCCACAGAAATGTCATGCAAGGTTCAGCATATTATGTGCTTGAAAAGGACCTTGTCAGTCACACGGGATTTTTTTTTTTCCCCTTTCAAAATTTAAAGATTCATTTGGATAAAGGCTTGTCAGATTCTTTCCTCTAGCGATGCCTTAAAATAGTGGGTTTTCTTGCTTTGAAAAAAATAATCAAGACACTTGGGACTTTTCACAGGGACTGAAACCTCCCTCTTTTGGAGAAAGAGTAAGAGAGAAGATCACCTCTGGGTGTTCACTCTGCTCTGGCTGGAGCAGCTGTAAACATTTACTCATTTTTTTCCCCCAACACCTGAAGATGAAAATAGAGAAAATAAAGTGACTTTCTGTGTTTGCGCTATTTCTACAAAGCAGAACACATCAGGGATTTGTGTACAGTTCAGGCACTGCTGAGGACAGGAGGAGAAGGCTGCTGGAACAAGGATGCTGCTGGGGGCAAGTGCTGGGATTAAACATCTCTGTGTCCAGTCAGAGCACTTGTCACCATTCCAGACAACCCTGTAAGGAGACACTGCATCAGTGCTGCTGTTTCAAAATGGAAATCCCTTCAGCAGGTGGAGAAGGGAGGAGAACAATTGTCCAGATTTCAGGAAATCAATTACTTATCCCTTCCTGTTTCCGCATTTACTCATGCTTGTTCTGCCTGTCCCTTTCCCCCAGACCCATGGGGTGCCTTTGTTACACGAGGGATGCACGGGATCAAACCTCCCAGGTGCCAAAGGACAGGACCAGTCACCAGAGGAACAGGGCCAGGGGTGATGGGGGCTTTCATCAAATGGCTGCATTGACTGGGGACAAATATTGACAGGCATTTGTGTCTACAAGGTGTGGAAGAAAAAACCAAACTTGCAGGAAGTGGTCTTGTTGCATTCTGCGGGTAAAATGAGCAGAAAACCCCAAAAAGCAGCTGCTGACTTGTTCTGTCAAAGTGCTTGGGGAAAGGCTCTCTGAAGCTGAGCAGTTTGACTTTTATTCCAACAGGAATTCTGGGGTTACCAACCCCAGGGAAGGGCTGGCCAGGCAGTGCTGAACTTTATGGTTGCACGTCCCCAGGCAGGAGCCAAGCAGAGCTGTCTAAAAATACAGATTTTGCATGACTGGAGGATTGCATGTGCAGCAAGATAAAATTACTGGGGAAGGAGGGCAGGAAAGAGGAGCTTCTGAATGGAGGACAGGAGTACAAATATGACCTTGAGGTGCCACCAAAAAAATGTATATATTTATCAAAAAAAAGTCAAACCCCTCAGCAGTGGCAGATCAGAGGAAGTATAAAAGGTCAAAAGGCATGGAAGAACCCAGGACTTTTCTAACTGGATCAGAGCCTTCAAAAGACTGTCATTCCCAGAGGTGTCCATGTTCATGGGATTTTATGAGAGGGATTGTTCATAAATTTGATAGAAACACAGCTGAGCTGAAGGACTCTCAGTATAGAGGCAAAAATCAGGAATGATTGGAAAAGCTGTGACCACAGGTTCCCTCTTTCCCTGCTGCAGACCCAGATCCACAAGCACACTCTGAGGCACTGGGCAGCTTCTTCTGGGGCAGGTGGGAGCAAAGGCCCTCAGATGCAGTCCCCCAAATCCCCCCCTGCTGCTGGACAAGGATGGAGGGATGGCTCCCTGGCAGAGGAGTGGGCTCATTCAGAGGGAAACTTTTGGAGGCTGGATTTGCATGTTGCAGGAAGAGCTGAGAGCTGCTTCATATCTTTTTTTAAGCCATATATGGAGCCCAATGGGAAAGTGGAATCTGCTGTGATCTCTGCCCAAGTTTCTCTTGAGGAGCCCTGCAAGTGGGATCTTTTTAAAGACACCACATTAGAAGTTCACAGTAAACGTGTACTGACAATAAATAAAAAATACACGCACACATACCCCAGGTGGCTAAACAGCAGCACAAGGGAGCGATTCTAACCAAACAGACACCCTTCAAAAAGTAGGAATCAGATGTAGAAATTAGGCAAATTAGATGCAAGGCTACAGTAAGGCAGCCCCAGAAGAGAGATCCAAGGAGCGACTTGCTAACAGCGTGGAGGCTGACAATGAACTCTTTCTCAAACACATCAGAGGCAGAGAGTCTGCCAGGAGAGCTGCTGAGGCCAGCAGGAAATCTCAGAGCAAGGCAGCCCAAGGAATGAAGAAATCAGTATTTTGCAATGACAATCGCAGGCGGTGTTTCAAAGAAGAAACAGGAGTAAGAGCTTAAGTGACTCTGTTAAGACTAAAATCAGGTAAACCCCACCCCAACCTCCCCTCTGAGAGGGCAAGGAGCACATGAGGGAGGGTGGGATTTGTGCACTAAGACTTTGATGTTGTTTTGCAGTGAAGATGGTGAAAAATGGGTGGAAATAGCACCCAGGGAGTGCAAGCGAGGAGCCCTGCTCAGGGTGTGTGTGATTCCATCCAGGGCAGATGCTCCTCATGGGGAGAAAACCAGGAGCAGAGCAGAGGCTCCAGGGAGCTCAGGCAGCCAAGGGAGCCTGGGAAGAGCTGGGGTTTCAGCACAGTGCAGAGGAAAACGGGATAACTGGAGGGGCACAGGCGTGGGAGGATTTTCCCAGGAGAGGAGCCCGAAGAGAGGCGACTGCCGAGGAATTCCCCACGTCAGGGACTGTAGGGTAGTGCAAGGACACAACAGGACCAGGATCCTTCTTTGTTGTGTTTCTCCTCCCCAAACACAACACCAGAGATTTGGCCCAGTGTGCCAGCCCAAGGGAGCTCCAAATGACACAGAGATGGCAGGAACAAGGACTGAGGCTCCTGGGGTGATGTCCCAGGTTGTGGTCAGGTGCCCACTTGTCATGACCAAGGAAACATCTTTCTCAGTTGAAAAGGCATCTTAAGTTTTGCAGTGTCTGTAAAATTAAAGATGTGAATAATTTTACAATATTTATGAATAAAGATATTGCAACATAGCTACTAATGACTCACTGTCTTCCCAAGGAAACACCCTAATTTTTCACTGCTATCTCCTTTCGGGGAATAAAAACCCCAAACCAAACCCAACTTGAAGGAAATAACCTTATCCTGATCCAAAGAAACCGTCTTAACATCAGAGCTGTGAGTAGGAGGGAGAGAACACTGTGTAATGGCACATGGGAGCTTTGAGATCCCAGATCTATTAAAGTGCTGGTTTGCCAGATTAGCCACTTTGCATGCCTGGAAATGTTCATTCCGAACAAACTTGCATCATAATCGAAAGCAAGTTATCTGGCAAAAATGCATCTGGTTTAATTTTCAAGGGCCGGTACCCTCGGGAGACTTTTTATTTCAACATCTGAAACAGCTTTCAGTGGCTGTACACGGATTGATACAGGTTTTTCTCCTCTCACAGAGTCAGAATGGTCCAAGAGAGTTGTTCTGCTCTTTGTTTGCTTTTTAGGGTTTGGAAACCTTGGGCTCAGAGAATTTGCTTTCCTCCCAGGTGAAACTGGGAGGAAAAGGCTCAGGAAACTGTCCCTCCTCCTGTCTTCTCGTGTCCTTCTTGGGTTTTTGGAGAAATTAACTACCATGACCAAGTTGTCTTGATGTCTTATCCAAAACAGCTCTCTGTGTTTTTCCTTCTAACCATCCTCACTCCCTTATGTTTACTGAAGTTGAGTCATTTCTCTCAGAGGACCAGAGAGATCCCAGACTCCTTCCTGAGGAACAACTCCTCACTCCAGAAATGGAGACAGTAGCGTTTTCTGACCTGAAATGAGAGGGGACTGGTGAGCAGCCAGTGGGACAGGCAGCCGAGGAGGAGGAGGAGGAGGAGGAGGAGGAGGAGAAGACCTTTCCCCATGCTGGGATGGTGCAGCTCCAGCCCTGTTTGCTCCCAGGGGATGTCCCCACTGCCAGAGGCCAGGTTGCTGCCTTTGCAGGGGCACCTCTTGGACAAGGGCTGCTTCAGCTGCTTGGGACAGGGAAGAAAAACCCTTTCCTGGAAGTCGCTGCAGCTGGGGACGTGCCAGGGGAAAAACTTCCCCGTGGTGCCCCCAGAGAAGATGAAAGAAATTACAAAGAGAAGAAGTAGGGAAAGGTTGTTATCACCCAAAGCAGCACTGGATCCTCCAATTCCAGCTTAATGAAGGGAGCATGGCAGGGCAGAGGACCCCTAGGCACAAGGGTTTCTGTGCTCCTGATGAGATGAACTGTGCTCAGGGGAACCTGCCATCCAAACAGGTAGAACAAATACATTAAAAAGAAAGCAGAAACTGTGAACGAGCTTTCACTGCAAAAAAAATAAGGAAATGCTGCTCTTTCTAGTTCATTTTCTATTAATTGGACCACAGTTTTCTTTCCTCAGCTGACCCAATAACCACTGGTCAATAACCTTGGGGGATAAAGGAAAGAGGCAGAGGAGGGAAAGATTTCCACACATCCCTGTGTGGCAGGGAAGTGATGACTCAGAGCATTTTAGCACGGCAAGAGGCAAATGTGAAAGAAACAGATACAGAACCACAAAGTAATTCNAAAAAAAAAAAAAAGACACAGAGCAGTGAGCAGCACTTCCTCTCTGTGTGAGATTTTTTTTTTTTTTTT
>VYZR01053128.1:0-34824 GCA_013400675.1 Oxylabes madagascariensis | reverse complement strand
GCTCCCTGTGGAGCTGGTACTGAGCATGGATTTGCAGCAGGGAGTGCTAAATACTGTAAAGCTGGTTACCTGGAAAAAAAGAAGTCATGATGTCAGCCTGCTGTCCTGGGAGCCCTTGGCATCCCTGGGGCAGGGGGGCCACGCAGTGAAAGATCCCATTGTCTGCACCAGAGCCTGGCAGGTACTGCGGGGAGGCTTGGGGGGCCAGAACAAACCAGTGTCCTTCTTCATCACTCTCCTGCACCTGAAGAGGAGCCCAGATAGCCCAGCAGCACCTGCCATGCCAGGGCTGAGCCTCCTCCCTGTCAAAATTATCCTACTAGGAAGAGAAGAGTTCAAAAGGTATTGGATAAGGCAGGGGGAGAAAACCACACGGGTTCAGAATGGCAGCACCTCCCATGCTCACAGGAAGTGTGCTTCCCAATCACCCGCTTGGCCCCTGCCAAGCAGGGCACAACCTGAGCTTTTGCCCTGACCCAGCAGGGTCAAACTTTTATTCTGACACAGTGCATCAGGAATAGTGAATCCCTGTTGGACTTGCAGACCACAGTGACAAGCAGTGGACCATGAATTCCACAGTTACTTTATGGGTAAAAGGCTTGTTCCTGTTCCCTGTTTAAACATTCAAGCACTGGCAGCAATTGGATAAGAGGTTAAAGTTGCTCTACATCTGAAATTCCCATTCCCACAATTAGAATAGTGTGTCCTGGTCCAGTGTCCCAAAGGACACAGATGCATAAGGAGATTTGGATATGAGTCAAGAAATGGAAAATATGCCTTAAAGCAAAAGGGACTTTCATCAGTTCAGTCTGTCGTAAAAGAGGATCAGGAAAACTTGATCATAATATCTGACTCCTCTGGTACTAACAACTAAGAGACTCAGATCCTTTCTGAGAAGGGCCACTGACTTGAAGGGAATTAAAGAAATGCAGCTTCAATCTAAGGTGCAACAAGGAAAATAGGTTCTAGAACAACCTACCAGCCACTGTAGCAGGGATACATCAGTTTAAAACCAACTGTTTTCCTAACAACAGAGCTCTAATTTACACAAGAACTAATTTGCGGCAGCCTGTGTCATGCAGGAAGTTACGCTGGCGAGCCTGGCCAGCCTCCCGGCTTTATAATCTACGGAAAAAACCCCTGCCTGTGTTTCCCTTCCTCCAGTCCAAGTGTGTGAAAGGTCTGGCCTGCCCCACTAGAGGCGTTTTTGGGAGGCGTTTTACTCAAGTTAGCGTGGGTAGCAGGCAGCCATGCCCTGCCTGTGTCCCAGGCTGCCCAAATAATTCCAGGCAGCTGCTGGCCTGGAGCTCCGGCACTGAGGCATTTTAGCTTTATAAGGAAGCCAGTCTGGGGGAACAAAGTGAAGCAGCATCCTAGAGCTGAGGCTCTGTGAATGATGAGTGCCAAGGATCTGACACATTCAGTATTCTGCCTTCCTTTCCAACCAAAGCAAGGACATGAGACAGAGCAGGGAACAGCCATTCCCATGGTTCTCAGCGCATCACAGGAATAACCCTGCAGGCTCTGACTCCCTGGCTGTCAGGCTTGTTTTTGCACAAACCACTCACACTGGAACCAGTAACATGCCTCCACTGCCTTCACACCAGTTCCCTGCTGCAGTCAGTGGCATCCCAGAGAGCCAGGACCTCCACATTCATTAGGAGAAAAAAGCAATTCCACCAGTCTGGCTGGGATGGTGCCACTGCAGACACGTTACTGGATTCATTTGTAGTGGAGCAGCTTTGCTATTGTACAAGCTATTTCTGCTTCCAGCTCAACTTTCTACTTCTCAGCTCAGTGCTTTTCAAGGGCCAGCACGTCAAAATGGGTCAATAACTGCCCTAGTCACAGCTTTGTGGATGGTTTTGTTTTGGGAGAACAGCTCACAACCCCCACAAATAAGCTGGATCTGATTAGCTCAGAGGCAAGCAGTGCAGGAGCAGCTGCAGGCTGTATCTGCTGAGTGGAGATTTCCTCACCCGAAGATTGCTGACAGATGCTATTGAGTAAAACACACTGCTGGCTTTCAACACAAGTCAAAAGGAAGTCCATGAGAGGCAACCAGAGGCAGGACATTCGTTCTTTACTGTGCTGTATGTACTGACAGGCTCCATGTGCTCCCACCCTCTTGTCTCACAGGAATCTCTCATTAGTCAGATTATATGTTACAGCTCAAGGGCAGAAAGTAGAACAGAGAGAACATCACAGTGCCCAGTTCCTAAGAGAAAGGAGCCAGACTTCACAACCTGGCCCATCCAGGAGTGCCACAGTCCTGGACACATGGAAATACCTTTCTGAAGTCATAAAAATTAATCCTGAAGCAGCTAAGAAACTTTACAGAAAACAGAAGCAGAGAAGCATGGAAGTGAAATCAGATCCAGCTGGGATTTGCTGCAGCATCAGAGTACAAAAGCTCAGTGCTTCTGTTCCTCAAGTGCTGCCTTCTTGCTGTGGGCCTCGAAATAGTCCTTTCCAGTATTTTGCTTTCTGGGGTATAGCCATAATTGTTTTTTAATGCACAAGATGTTTGCTGCTCTTGTTTGTACCCTGCTGACTCACCCTACTACACCCCTTTACACATAAACTTGAGCTCCAGCACTTGGCCTCCATCATTTTCAGCGTGGTTTAGATTGGAGCTGCTCTGTAGCCTTACCCAAAGGGAAATAAGAGTCCTTATGACTTAAGAGATGGACACCAGTGTCTCACAGTGAGCATAACAAGGTCTTTATTAAACAAGATGGAATAAAGAAAGAACATATCGAGTGAACAAGCAGAAACAAGGAGCTCTGTGCAGCTCTTCAGGTTCTGTATCGGGAAAGGGTAGTTATCCTCCAGGCCAGTCCTGGAGAAGATGGCATCAATACCAGAAGCAAAGTCCTCTGCTCTGGCTGAACAGAGAAGTACTTGTGTCCAGGAGACATGGCCAGCAGCAGCACTAAATAAAATCCAGGGAAGGGCCTTATAAACCCTGTCTTCCCAGATATAGTGTGTGGATATGTGAAGGGACTTGGAAGTCCCAGAAGGAATCCAGGTGGGAGACCTGCAGCATTAACAAATGTTGCTGCTCCCCGGGGCCAGCTCATCTCAACTCATCTCTGATATGGATGCATTGAGGCAGATTTTATATTTGTTTTTATGCCACTTGGCATTTTTCCTGGAGAGAGAAAAAAGAAAAAGCAGGGCAAAATCAGCAATATGAGAGTACATTTGCTCAGGAGCATGCAAGACTCACAACAACTTTGTCTGGGCTTTTTCAGTTCCACTCCAGGCTCATTTGCTACGGCACCTTCCATCTTCTGACCTACATGATCAATTTCTTCTACGAATCAACATCTCTCCCTACTGACAAATCTCTTTGACAATTCCTGTGTTCCCCTGCTATCCCCTCCAATTCTATTATTTGTTCATCCTCAGCAAGCCTTTCTCTTTGTCAGGAAGCTCCTAGAGGAGTGGTGGACTTAGTCTCATAGAAGTTGCAGGCAGCAGCACACACAGAAGAACCCAGACTGTCCAATTCCATTTCAAAGAGTCTGTATCCCCTTTCCTGTAGCATTATTTATAGTCAGGGTGTATATTTAAATTACTAAGTCTCTCTCAGATATCTTAATTTCTTGTAACCACATCCACCTCTTGGACATTATTACTCTCTGCTGATACCAATCTCACATGGGAGTGTGTTCAAAGACATCTTACTAGCAGCTTACAGTAAGTATAGACTGCTAGACTAAACTAAGATGATCTGAAAAATAAACAGTGATTAAAGAGCAGCACAGAGGGATATTCAAAAAACACTCATTCAGTGTCTTCAAATTGAAGCAGAAAAAAAGAGATAACTTCTGAAATTTAAAATTATAGTGCAGCAGGACAAGAAAAGATTGATAAGCAAAAGCCTAAAACAATAAAGATTATTAAACTTTCTCAAACATATCCATAGTGGGTCATTGCCAGCAATGAGTGGACAAGTAAGTGATAGATATCACTAACAATGAGGAAACAAATACTGTTAGATATCATTCCAAAAGCACCAGTGAATGGAACTGTATGGTTCACCCACATCTCAGACACTGTGAGCGGTTGTGGCGTTCCCAGTCTTGAGAACAACCAGAAAAAATGCATGTAAGAGTGAAAAGGATGGTCCAAGTTATCATTTTCACATGAAATCGTATTGAAGAGAATAGGACTTAGTTAAGAGAAAAACATTTAAAAATAGACAAAGGAAGGAGTCGATGACAGACTTCCAAAACATGAAAACTAGTATGGAGAAGGTAACTTAGTTAAGAGAAAAACATTTAAAAATAGACAAAGGAAGGAGTCGATGACAGACTTCCAAAACATGAAAACTAGTATGGAGAAGGTAACTTAGTTAAGAGAAAAACATTTAAAAATAGACAAAGGAAGGAGTCGATGACAGACTTCCAAAACATGAAAACTAGTATGGAGCAGGTAACTGAGGAATGATTATTCACCATTTCTCACAACATCGGTAAAAAAGAAAAATGTAATCAAATTATCAAGCAAAATATTTAAACATAGGAAAGATTTTAAGCAAAATGTGATAAAGCTGTGGGACATAATGCCATAGGTGTTGTAGAAGTCAAAACTGTAATTCAAACAGGAACTGCAGAAATTAATGGCTACTGTACCCAATGGTATCAAACCAAACTCTGGCTTAAAATCCCCAAAAAACAACTGTGGTCAAGATACACTTTGTTCTTTATTCTTTCAGCCTCAGCTATGGACACTATCAAAAGCAGAACAGTGACATTTGCCAAAACCCACTGTAGCTGCTCTTATCAAGAGGTACTTTCCCCACCACACAGGCTGGTCAAGCGCCCTCCTTACCAGTGCCCTCTGCCTGGCCTGCAGGAGTGACTGTGTCCCCACCCTGGATACAGTGTCTCCAGGTGTTCCCCCAGGAATCACGTGAGGTCTTCTTTGTTACCAAATTACACTGGAAATTACTTTCTAACTCTTACATAAATACATACTTAACTTAGGATCAATATTGTTGCACAAGTGCACATCCGAACAACAGTAATTATATACCAGCAAGAAAACACCAATTAGGATGTCGGATATCCTAAATCCCAACTAAAATAAACATTCTGACAGCACAGGGTTAGCCTACAGGTCCCCCAGGCCAAACCCATTCCTGACAGCAGAGGATTTTTAAGGAGGAATACCAGAACAGGGCAAGCCTGCAATGATATCCCTGCAGAATACCTATTCTGCTTCTAACATATTGTGGCTCAGGGTCATGGAATCAGAATTGGTGTCCTCAGGATTAGATGTTGACTGATTTTTCGCCCAGAAGTCTATGTACTTCCTTATTTTTCCATCTCACATAAATATTATCTGCCTATCAGACACTAGGCAATGTGCTCTACAGTGTAATTATTTAGTATTCAGAAAAGTATCTCCCTTTTGTTCCAAATCTACAAGCCCACATTTTGACTGGTGCACTTTCAGCAATCCTTCTGTATCATGGGAGACAATGAACAATCATTCCTCATTTGCCTGCTGTATATAATTTGGGATTTTATAGGCTTCCAGTTTCTTCTCCCTAGCCTAAAGCTGTGCCCACTAGCGGAGAAGATATCAGAACCGCCCATAATACTGCAGGTGTGGGTGCCCATTGGATTTATAGAATGGCCTAAAGATAACTTCTGTTTCTCTGTTCCTTTTCTAGAAATTCCTACCATTTGGTTTTCATTTCTGCCCCAACTGAACACCCAATTGTACTGTCTTTACAGAACTCTTCTATCATAGATGTATTTCACAAATACAAGTAACCAGGTTAGAGTCCAGCTGCTGGATGTGTACAGTCAAATTTCTATGCCTATGTATTTCACTTTATATTCAATGCAAGTGTCATCTACTGCTATTATGCAAAGTTACTTTGTACAGGAAATCCTACCTTTGTACAGAAAACTTTTTTCTTACCCTAAATAACTCATTATCATTAAACTTTTCCACTTTATTACCTACGACATCTTGAATTTAACAGGAAAACTCCCAGTACAGATCCCTGAAAACTACACTGTGATCTCCCTCCACATTGACTCCTATGTTCACTAAGTCTATTAAAAAAGTATTGTAGTGGGAGTTGAGAAGCTGAAGCTGGTTGGCTGGGATCCACCTCACCCTCTGAGCCAATTTTAAACAGGAATTACTCCTCTATTATAACCTGACTCATGTTATTAGGGCCAGAAAGGAACCTCATACTTAGTTACATCTAAAAGGTGACTGGGGAAGAACCTTTGTATTTGCATTTGTTTTTCTTGGTCTCTGGATTTCAACTGATCTCAGATACGGAACTTTACCTGGCTGTCCTGCTGGTGCCATCTGCACTCCTGCCAGCATTGGCTGCTGCTGAGCTGGTGCACCTGTCATTGGGACCTGCTGTATGCCTGAAGCACCTGCAATAATGGCACCAGCTCCTGGCTGGCCTGACTGGACAGACGCCCCAGAGCCTGGAGGTCTCCGGTTTGACAGCCCTTTCCCAAAGGCCACAGCTGCTACCAGTGCATTGGTATCTGCAGGGTTGAAGGTCTGCTTGTTCTGTCGTAAACCTGTAAAAAAAAGGAAGTTATTTTGGAAGTTATTTTTAGACTTGGCAATCAGGTCTAAAAAGTAGCACAGCTGGTCCTGAATTTACTTTTCAGCTACTTTAGTGTATGCAATAGAGATGAGTTTCTTACAGGTTGTCCTACAAGAGTCCCAGCAAGGTCAAAGGAGCTGCAAAAAAAATGGACACTGGTGATCCAAGAACTTTTTCACTGAGAGCAGCGCATAATCTGCTCGTGGAAGGAGGATAGAGTGAGCTAACTCCTCCACACCCCACTAAAACTCCCACTAAAGGCCATTGCATGCTGAATCCTATGACAGGTAATAAGCACTGTGATTTAGACAAACAATAGCAACACCCCCTTTTGGACGTTCATTAACAACATGGTGTATGCAAGTTTTTTTGCCACACATGTGCCCAGTGACACTGTTAATCCCAGATAATAGACAGAGCTTGTGCTCAGGTCCTGTGTCAAAGATGACAGTAAAAACAATGCCACTGCCTTTACGAGTAGTGTGTGGCACTCCTGGGAATAGTGAACACCACAAGCAGAAAAGGTTGGCCATGAGCCTGAAGCACCCATTATCTAGATAGGACCACACAAGAACCTGCCCACATGTAGACTCATTCAGAACATAGCTAAAGACCTTCTCATTTGCCGCTGCTACGTTTTCACAGCTATTTTTATTAATTAAAGTTGGTTGGGAAGTTTTTGTAGCAGATACTTATCACCTCCTTAAAGGGGGATATGTCAAAGGGTTGGAGTGACTTTCCCACCATGCATAGGTCACACAAGGAAGACACATGGCAGCCACTTACTTCCTTCTCAAATTAGGGGACTCCAGGACAGACAATCTTGCATCTTTTGCAATGTTTTCATTTATGCTGCTCAACTGTTTCCCATACTTCAGGCTCTCCAATATACCTATTTTACCTTTACTCTCTCAAGTCTGTTTCTTGAACCCTGTACCCCACTTCCACCTCAGTGACATACCTCCACTTTCAGATTCACGCTCCTCTTTACTGATTTTCTCCAGCAAATTTGAGCACATTTTGTTCAGACTTTGTATCTGTTTCTGCAAAATGAAAACTGTCAGAAACTGCCAGGACACCTCCAGCTCAGTACAAATCACCATGATAAATGAACAAGCTTTCCCTTCCCAGGACCCGTGTAACCAAATGTAAGTGTTTTGGTAGCTGAGCCTAGAGTGCCCAGTGGTAATGCATGCAGGAGGGCACTGTGGGGATGGGAGAGCCTTTGCCTCTGACTGGCTGTTTGGCACTGCCTGTGAACAGCCAGAGAGCTGGATACCCTCGTGAAACTGTGGAGGAAACCAAACCTCAGGCTAGGGTCAGCTGGAGAAATCTCAGACAGAAAAGGACACAGAAGGAAAAGAAAACTGTCAAATGGAAGGGTGAAGAAAGCAGTTAAAGGGCATCTTGTGGCCCAGAGATAAGAGGCAGAAGTATCAAACTCTTCTTTTCCTACCTGTGCTGCATCAGGGCTAATTCGAGCTGCATCTGTGATCAGCTGCTTCTCCTGCTCCTCCACCTCAGGGTCGGGCTTAGTTCGAAGATGGTCGGGCACTACTTCATGGCTGAACACAGGCACACGCCCCTCTGTCTGCCGCTGCAAGAGTGGGACAAACCTCATTCAGAGCCTCTGCCTCCAGCCCAGCACTCAGGCAGCTCCAGACCAGGGCACACGCCATGGTGCTGAACAAGGCTACAGGGGAAACCTTGATCTAGGGAGCATTAGGCAGTTTCAACAACTTGAATTTGCACTGTGCCTGCTTAGTAACAGCAACATATTTATTAACAGCAACACCTTCTGTAAAGTGCATCCAGTGCAAGTGTTTGTAGGTGAAAACACCACAGCAAAGCAGCAAAGACAGAAGTACTCGTTGCCTTTTCTTCCTTTACACCCAGAACTGAGGAATGCCCAGCTGAATACTCAGGCACTCCAGCACTTTCTGATACTCAAGGGACATGTCTTACCATGATCTCCTCGTCGCGGTCTGGAGACAGCACGAGGGGGATGATCACCTGGTTTCGCAGCAGTGGGGTCTTCTCATGCTTTAGCACTTTATTCAAGGTGTTCAGCTGTCCTGAGAGCAATGCAAAGCTGTCCAGAACTGAAGGCCTGGAAAAGCCAATAAAGAAGATAAAAGATGGAAAGGGGATGCCACATAGGGCATTTCTCTCTTCTTCACTCAAATGGCAGAGTAGTGAGGAAACACTATTAGTCCTCAAATCAGTCTACTCAGACAATAAGCAGTAAAACCTAGGGCTGAATATGCAGGTGTGGACAAACCCCACTCCTTACTGGAAATGGCTCAAATGCAGCAAATATCTCAAGGACATTACAAGCTGTACTACTGAAAGTGGCAGTTGTGTGGGATTTCAGTAACACACACAGAAACACCTCTTTCCTTGTCACTGCCTCTCCCAGTGAAACTCTGGAGCAAGGTCTAAGAAATAATTTCATCCTGAAGCCAGAAGAGAAAATATTTATAGTTTGGCTATCCAAACAATGAAGCTAAACAACTGATAATCTTCTCAAGGAGGTCCTCTTCAGCTTGGTCTCTGTGTGGGATTCATCAGCTCTCCTGCCTTCTGCAACATTAACTATAAATGTTAACTTGTCTGTGAAGCTTTGCTGCAGTGGCAAACACTAAGATACCATATAGTTTATTAAGCTGCAGCTATAACATCTTTATGCTCCATATTCTCCAGGAAGAGAATGCCATCTTGCAAGGCTCTCAAACTGTGTGGTAAAGCAGAATCAGCAAAATACAAAAGTTCAGTTTATATCAGAGCCATAAAAAGCCAGAAAAGGTCAAGAAATGCAGAAAAGAACAATTCCTCATTTTATAGTGTATGTGGATCTCTAAGGTCTTTCATCTGAGAACTTCTGCTCACTGCAGATGCAAGTCTAGTTCCCACAAAATGTCTGGATTAAAACGTGTTAGCATGACTCTTATAACTGTACAGCATGAAGCCATTGGATTTCAGCTGGTTTTCTTGTGGAAGTGCATAGTAGTTCCTCCAGCACAAATGTAAAAAGAAAATTTAAACCTATTGACAAGAAGCTAATGTTTTTTAATTAATCCTTTGAGCCAAGTCTGAAGAGCTCTGGCAGTGATCAACAGTGAGACACCTTACCATGTGAGTCGGTCATACTCGTTCTCCAGCTTGTAGATAAAACTGACCAAGGAGTTCTTCAGGTCAGCCACCTGACTGATGAGTGCCTCCAGGGTCAGCTCTAGCTGCTTCTCCTCTCTCTAAAAAAAGGCAAGACAGACAAGGGAAGAGGACAAGGACATGTGAATCCACACCCATGCATCCATGATCCAATCTGTCCTACAGACAGTCTCTTTTTCAAAGAAAGCAGAGGCATTGGAGATAAAAATCCTATTATTTCACACTGACCCCTTTCCCTTGGGTCAGACTACTTAGGCAAGAGATTTGTGCCTGAGACAAATGCTTGGCCAGCTGCCCTGTTAAAGATCTGGATGAGTGTAGTGAAGACATCATCACTTCATCTGCTTTTTACTCCACTCTGCAAAGTCATCAGATTTAGCTCACACCACCTTTATAAGCCACTTCAGCTAACCCAGACCAAAGAAGATTAGCATTCCCTCAGACTTTTCTGACAGCAGCTGTGGGTGCTGGGATGTCTTCATCCAAAACAGTCTTTGCAAAATGAGTACCAGGACTGCGGACTAAAGACTCCAGTTTGTGCCCTTCACCTAATTCTTTACTTTCTTTCTGCCCACATAACACTTCCAGCTGCCAAGGAAACTGGCAGCCCTTACTGGCCTTGTGCCCCACAGGCTGCAGGAGGCCCTGCTGTGTCACAGATTAGCGCCATACCCACACATACACCTCACCTCCTGCCTTTTGCTGGGATTACATTGTTTAAGAAATCTTCCCCACTGACATCCCCTTCCGGGTGAGGGAGGATGGTGACAGATAAAGTGTCAGGACTGGGGATGTGTTGCCAAAGACATGTCCTTGATTCTTGCAAAAACCCTCTAACCTCTTATCTACTCACACTTACTCATACTACAGTATTGCGCAAAACATAATTAAAGTCCCAGCCCTAAAGGAACTGCTCGTGTAAATTGAGAACTGTACAATAATAATCCATGAGGAGGGTGGGACAAAGCAATCCAATAATAGAAAGGGAATACCGATTGGGAAAGCTGATAGAGCGACTCAGGCTGTTGGCATGCTTGCTATGGGGTTTGTTGGTGCTCTGTTCAAATACACTGGCCCAGTGTAAACTTCATGGAGAGATTATCAGGCACCTTCCATGTTCATCAGAACAAAACATTATTCTATTTGATTTGTACTCTGACAAGTCAGTAATCACTGATCGGACCTCATTTCACTTTAACCACCTTAGAAAAAACAGCTGAATCAACCTTTTTAAAATATGATCCCCAGACCATGGAGTGGATTCATGGAACAGATTGCTGCTGGCTGTTCCACCAAGAGATAAAAGCACTCTCCTTCATCTTGCAACGGGACTAGTCAGTTCCTGTCCAATTAAGAAACATGCCTGCAATAGTTTGTGTGCACTGTGTTTGTGCAAGGAGGTTAACTACTGCCTGTGTTACAAGCTGGGCTGCTAGCCAGTGTTTTACTGCAGAGGTGCCAGGCACATGCACCCCTGGCAACTCCCCTGGCCCCCTGCCTGTGCTTATCCAAGAAGCCCTCAAGAGGATGAATGAAACCCCATTGCACAAGGAGCACTCTCACGGCAGCAGTGCACTCCAACCCTCCTTCCCTGGGCTCTTCCCAAAGCCATTAGCAGCTGGACGCAGATGCAAGCAGGGCAATAAGCATACAATAAGGCTGCCCAGTGATTCCAAGGAATGCCGTGCCTCTCCAAGAGGACACTTTGAGGAGTTTGTTAGCAATGGTAAATTGGCCCGAGGTAGGAAAGATAGGGCTTATAGTAGGGGTTCTGAAGGACCTCCTGATACAGAGCAGCTGAGAGGTAAAGGTGAAATTCAGAGTAGGTAAAGGTAAAACAATGCAGGCGGCGAAACAAAGGGGGGAAAAAAAATCCTGACTGGCAAAACAAAGCGGGGAAAAACCCCATGACTTTTTGTACACAACGACATTATCTGAGCTGATAACGTTGTAACTCAACAACAAGATCTCAGGATTATCTGAGGCTAACCCATGAAAACATCTGCCCAATGCTGGAAAGGCAGTCAAGGAAGTAAAAGCGACCACAGGAGTTTTTAGGAAAACAACAGAAACTAAGCATCATTATATCACCGCATAAATGCATGCCTCCTTTGCATCTCGAATATTACACGTCACTCTTGTCCCCCCAGCGGAAAAGGGATAGAGTAGGAATACGTACTAATACAGGCAACGAGGATGATGAGGAATATTTATAGTTCCAAGAAACCACACAAAACGCCAGTGAAAAAACAGTAAAAAGAGTGGTACGAGTACGTGGCTGAAACAAGGAGAGACAATGTAACAAACCCTATAAATGAGGACTAGCGGGACAATCCGTTTTCACTTTCTTTTCCAGCAGGACAACCAGATCTGTATGAGGCCAGCCGGCCGCGCTTTCAAACAAACCACAGGAGGTGGATCTTCACAGCCTGTTACCCTGCCATTAATGCTCTTTTCTTTGGACAATACGGACGCCACAAACTCACAGCGTTTAACAAAGCAATTAGCTTCTTCTCCCATTAACGACATTTCATTCAAGCGGGAGCGGGGCGCTCAGCCGCACACACGCTCACCCCACAGCCGGGCGGCAGCAAAGGGGCTCGCACAGCACAGCCACAGCACAGCCACAGCATCGCCACAGCACAGCCACAGCACAGCCACAGCATCGCCCCGGCTGCCGGAGGACGCGCCCGGCCCCGCTCCCCCCGGCCCTCACCTGCATGGCGGCGGCGGCGATGGCGGCGCGGGCCCGCCCCGGTGTCCCGGAGAGCGGCGCTTCCGGGGCGGGGCCGTGCGGACATGGCGGCGGCCGAGCGGCCCGACGGGGAGGTGGGAGNCTGGCCCGGCAGTACCGATTTGTGATTGAGCTGGATCTGAGCCCTTCCACCGGGATTGTGGTAAGAGCAGAAACTGCCTCTCTCTGGGGCGTCCTGCATTAAAACAGGAAAATTCTCTATTTGCTGAGAAAAGGTTTATTGCGCTCTGTCAGTCTGAACTTTTGCAGAAGTCTTGCTCTTCCCAGGAGGGAGACATGCTGTGCTCCTGACTGGGAACTTAATGGCATATGCTGTTTCTCCATTAGATGCTTAATGTGTGACTTCTGTTTATAGGAGTTGTCACTTTATTCTAGCTGCCATTGCAGAAGGATGTTTTTTGCTCTGTGGAGTGGAACAGCCAACAATGAGATTGAAGGTCCTAGAAGATGCAAAAGCTGTTCCCTTTCTCTGTTTTTGTAGGATGACTCAACGGGGGAGATAATTTTTGATGAAGTGTTTCATGCCCTTTCCCGATGCTTGGTGGGATTGTTGAGACCCTTTCGTATCCCTGGTTCAGACATTATCTACCAGCCAGAAATCTTTGTCACCATCCAGGTGTATTCCTCCATCATTGGCCTGCAGTCCCACCAGGTAAAGTTCAGGCTCTCCCTTGGCATGGTGTGATCAGCTCGCTGTGCTGTGGAAGTGTCCTGTGAGCACCAGGAAAGCAGGGCAGGTGGCAGCTGGGCTCTGCTGTCTGTGATGCTGCAGGCTTGTCTTGCTAAAACAGGTGGCCTGGCATGATGCAGAAGTGTGTGTGAGCAACTTCTCCTTCCTGGGCAGGAAGCAGAGGTTTCTCTGGAGAATGCTGCCCTCAGGCATGATCTTAGAATTGGGCCACAGGGAATATTTGCCTCATGTCGAGTGTGTGTTTGTTGTTGTTGTTGTTGTTGTTCTTGTTCTGTTGTTTGGGGGTTGTTTTTTTTTAATTCCTGTTGATTAATTCTTTTTGCCTGCTTTAATTAGCTTGAAGCATTCAAGAAGAGCTTGTATGACCAAAAACTTGTCTGCCTGTTCCGGCTCTGTAGCAGTGGTTAATTCAAAGATAATTGCCTTATCCTACAAACCTGGTTCTTTTTGCACTGGTCTGAGTATGATTCTTGCTGGAGGGAGCAGCCAGCTCCAGTATTGAGATTTATCAGAGAGATTTTACTTGTGTCAGGACAGGTCTGTTTAATAAATTCGAGTCTGGTTTATGGGGCCAGTGTTGTTTTTGAAGTTCATCCTTGATCTCTTCCACCTTACAGTATTTTCACACAACTTAGGTGTTTATGGTGGTGTGTTTCGTCCCTTTGCTAATATCAAGGAAAGTGTGTGGTTGCAGGAGGAGCCTGTTAGTCTATGCTTGTTGCCTCCCTCTCCTTCCCCAGTCCTCCCTGCCTAAGCCGTCTGCCAGGGTTTGTGTTGTACCTGAGGAGTGTGGCCATCACTTTGGTCTGTTCTGAGGTGCTACTGGAATAAGTGTAGCAGGTGTTTCTCCGTTTGCCATTGACATTTTATGTGTCATCTTCTCCAGCAATTCTGCAGACCATCATGCTGTGCCTCAGTATCTCCCCTATTTGCACTATATTGAGCACTCTGAAGTTGCTACATTTTCCTTCTTTGGACCTCTCTAAATTCCCACTTTGTATATGAGGCCATGAACTGTGTTCTCTGGGTACAACTGGATAATTATGTTCCTTTTATGAAGGAAAATGTGTATGTGTGTGTCACTCATCCAGGAAAGACTGTCTGTGGTAATCATTTATTTCTCCCGTGTCACTGTGAGGTCTTGCCCATATGAGGCTGAGGGAATGTGGAAAACATGCAGCACCCCAGCAATCTGCTGAGGTCTTTGTCTGCATGTTGTACCTTCTTTGCGTCTGGTTGTGGACAGGGGTTGCCTGTACTTGGGTGACATGTGTAAACACAGGTGTCATGCCCATCACCCTGGGGAGGTTCTGTGGTGGCTGGCTTACTCTGTCACATCACTCAGCCTCTTTTGTAATGTCCACTCTAATTATTTCTTTTCTGTATTTCAATTTGCTGTTCCCCTTGGAAGATAATTTGATCAGTCTATAGGTAAGGTAGATTAGAACAAACAGGCCTTCCTTAGAAGCATCAGACTACAATTAATGGTTCCTAACAATGATCCCACATCACTCTCTTCTATTATCTGCTTGTCCTGGAGAAAGTCAAATGGAGTAGAAGTTTCTTGCCCAAGAAGGAGATTTCCCAAAGTATCAGATAAGCATTGCTGTGGCATGCACAGCAGATGCCATGAGGTACCACTGCTCACAGGCAGTTGCTTTTGAGCAGGAACAGAGAGAAGTGGCCTGTGCTGTACCTGTGCTTTGTCAGGGACATGTTTGACCTTGACTCTGTAGAACTGTGTTCCTGTGTAACATCTTGGGGGCTGGTGCTACGAAGTCTTAACTTGCTGACTGACATGTGTGTCCTTGGGCCAGGTGCTGTTCCAGGGCTGTCAGCTGGATGAGACGAAGCGTGAGGCCTTTCTGCACCAAGTTTACACACAGCTCTGTGCCTTTGAAAACAAAGTGGCAGAGATGCTTCAGCAACAGTATGAACCCAAACCACAGGTAAGGAGGGCAGAGGTAGTTGGGCTCTCTTGGCTTCCTGGGGATGTGCACTCTGAGGCCCCTCTGAAGTGGGGTGGCAAGAGGAAAAGCAGCATAGGTCTGCAGAAGGAACAGCTAAGGAGTTGGTGAGATAATGTTGTGGGATCCAATAGTGGTCCATGAACACTGAGGAAGCAGAACCATTAAGTGTTTAGAAGGACTGGTGAGGATGGTTACCTTCCCCAAAGTTAATGTGCAATGAGATGGCCTGACTGTGTATCATGGGAGAAATGGTAGGATGTGCTTTCTCTCTGAAGAAGATTGTGGAAGAGGTGATTATGTCCATATAATTAATCTATAAATAGCTGTAAATATGCCCTTAGCCCTTGTTACATTTGTTGAATGAAAATACTTCCTTGTTACCATGAAAACTGGCCACAAAGCTGAAAAAACAGCCAGTTTTTTCAAGCCCTCCTTGAAATCTGTGACAGATATTGTTTAGTAACCATGTATCAGCAAATGTATCAGCAAATTAATGGTAGAATCCTAGTATGGTCTGGGTTGGAAGGGACATTTAAAGATCACCTCCCTTGACTTGCTGGCCATGCTGCTTTTGATCTTCTTGCAGTCAAAGTCATCGCTGATCTGGCTGAGGTTATTTAGTCCTTAGTTCGCATTAGTTATTAGAGTTTGGGCAAAAAGGAAAAAAAAAAAAGTCCCAAAATCAGATGACCAAGAGGCTACTGGTGATGTATTGCAGTTGCATATCTGAAGTGCTTGGAATCTCATATTTTAGCTGAAATTTATATGTTTCAATGCTAAAACCACCAGTCCTGAAACAGAAAGTAGATTGCTGGAAGTAAATACCTCGACTGGTGAGTCCAGATGGTGTTTTTGCAGTGCTTTGTATGCATTCCTGCTTGATGCAATATTTCTCTCATGGTAAGCTACCCTGTAACTTCTTCCATGCAAATGGCAGAGAGAGACGCTCTTGCAGGCCAGAGGGACTGGTGAGTCCTGCCACAGGCTGTGGGGTGGAGGTGGGAGGCCCCAGGGGAAGGGCAGGGACTGAAACTTCTTTCACTTTTGAAGTTGCACTAGCTGTATCATTGTTAACAAGTGTCTGAATTGAAGGCATCTGGCAAATTAAAGTGATGGACAGTCAATACTTTTTGCTCACAGGCACAGACTGCTCCCATTTGTGCATAGCAAAAGTTTAGTTAGTTCTAGTTTTATTTACCCAGCTCCAATCACCTGTAGCTTTGTAGGGGGGGGCTGTCTCAGCCATTCTTTGCATTAGCAGTAAAAACGAAGCAATACTTTATTACAAGGTTGAACTGCCAGAGCCTTGTGGGAATTAAGGGACTATGAATACAGTAGGTTTCTCACTGGTGTAATTATACAAATTTCAGGCTTTGCCTAGGGAATATTTTTCATAGAAGATGCAGAAGCCTACCTGCATTTGTTTATATCAGTGCTGCATAACAAGGGCCATTTGAGTTAAATCCATAGGCACTAGCCTTGGTCTTTATGAAGCTCCTTGCTCCCTCTGCTGCTGAGACGTAGCTGCCTCTGCCTCTCCAGTGTTTCTGGGCTGAATATAGTAGATTGAGTAGATGTTGAATAGCTGCAACTTCTACTAAATGACGGGAGGAGAAAGAGGTATTCACCATGTCTTTAACTGGGAGCTGCTTTGCTCCACAGAGGAGTTTTAGTGACCCCAAGGTGTCTGATATTTCCCCTTCTGTGAGAAATCAGCTTAATATAAAGCTCTGAGCATGCTGTCCCTTCATCTTCTAGCAGCCTTGCCCAGCTGTTCTAAGGGGCCCAAGTGACCAGGATTTTAAGAGCACCTGGAAGTTAAAGCTACAAATGGAGTCTGCTGCCATGCTCCAGAGTACTGTGGGACTGCCAGACTGGAGGTGTTTGGAAGAGCAAGAACTAGAACTGAGCTGAAATCTGCCCCATGGGGCCTTGTGGGGTTTTTTTTAACTTTTCCAGGTGGATTTGTCCCCCCTGAGCCAAGAGAGCCCTGGTGATGTGCAGGAGTCATCTGGGAGGAAGCCCAGTGTGTCTGTGGTCACTGCTGACGTTGGCCTGGTCAGCATGGTCCGGCAGGGGATCCTGGCCCTGCAGCTGCTGCCCTCCAACTCCAGCGCAGGTTGGCCGTATCCTCGGGGTTAAGGTTTGCCTGGTTGTTTGCAAAGGGTTGTATTCCTCCTGCCACAGGCTGAGGTTAATTTTGTAAGGGCTGGTGTGAGCATGGACCTTTCTGTTAGGGATGAAATTTCAACAGAGACATTTACTTTGCGTTCTGGGGGCAAATTGTGGTGGTGGGAATGGGGAGGACCACACTGTGCCATGTGTCAGTGTTGGGGAGTTTGTGAGACAGTGTGACTGCTCCTCAGGGCTACCTGAGGTGTGAAGAGCTGTGCCCTTTCTGTGTGCTGTGCTGTACCTAACCAGGATGTTTGCCAGCTCCGTAATGCTTTGTAAGCTCTAAACCAGCCTCAGGATTTTCCTTCTACTTTTGCCCTGCCTAAACTTTGTGCCTGGTGGATTATCTGGGAGAATGATAGCTGTTTGAGATGGAAGATGCACTAAGATGCTGCCTTGTTTACAGGTATCATAATAATTACGGATGGTGTGACCAGTGTCCCCGATGTGGCTGTGTGCGAGACTCTGCTCAACCAGCTGCGCAGTGGCACTGTGGCCTGCTCCTTTGTGCAGGTATGTCTGCTGGTACCTGGCAGTGTGGGTACCAGAGGGAGGCAGGTGGATTGAGGCTGGTGGCATTCACCTCCAGAGGAGAAGTGGGGGCCCCCTCTGCCTGTTTGAGGCCGTGACCAGCCATCTGCTTTGTTCTCAGCGCTGCTGTTCTCTCTCAGGTGTCCTCTTTATCCATCCCATAGGTGGGCGGTGTCTACTCCTATGACTGCAGCTTTGGCCATGTTCCCAATGTGGAGCTGATGAAATTCATCGCCATGGCCACTTTTGGTGCTTACCTGTCCACGTGCCCTGAGCTGGATCCCCTGAGCCTGGATCTGAATGTGTATCACAAGGCATTTCTACTGTACTCCTTCCTGCGTACTGGGGAGTCCCTGAATCCAGAATATTACTGTGGTGAGGAATGTGCATGTTCTTGTTCCAGTAGGTGGATGTCTTAGAGCACCTCTCTTTGGGGTGACTCCCCAGGGTTGGTTGGGCTGATACTCTCCCTTGTCATGCCTTCTGTAGGCTGTGGGCACAATCGGTCACACAGCCTCACCTGTGAATCCCCTCCTGGTTCCAGGAATTGGGTGGACCAGGGAAAACAAATGTTCCATTTTTCACCATTCCCCTGGCTCAGCCATCTGCAGTTAGACCCCCTGTGTTGGGACTTGGAGGAGGTCAGAAGCTCTTGCCCACCCTTCTGTGCACACTGGCTAGCTCACAGGTGGGGATGTTCTGGAGAGCTTGTCCTAACAGGGCTTGCAGATGACAGTTTGGATTGAAAAACTAGACTCCTGAGAACTGTCCCAAGTGCCTCTCCTGGTTGTTCTTATTTTGTGACTGTTAGTGACTGAGAGTGTGCCAGGAGAGATTAGTTTAGTTACCGGTAAGACATGGCAACACCCTTTCATGTCCCAGTGATACGCTGGTGCCATCTGCTCTTTCTGGAACTTGGCAGCAGAAGCAACATAAACTGGCAAGTTTGAAGAGAGCTGGCTTGGGACTTGGAAACGCTGAATCTTAGAAAGATCAGATGTTAGTGGTTTAAGCTCCACATCCTGATACCTTTTAAAAAGCACCTGAGAACTCAGTTTTCCAGGGAAATTGGTAAAGCCCCAAAGCTTTCTGTGAGACTGTTGAAACAGATGTGCAGTTTCTGCCTGTCTAGGCTGAATGTGAAATTTCAATGCGTCCCTTGTCACAAAAGCTGTCTGAGAGGAAGCAGTGCCTGACACCCCACCCTGTCCCTTTCCCAGGCCTCTTGGCCACAATAGTGAACCTGTTTGCTATATTGCAGAATCAGGAGTGGGTGTAAGTGGTGCCTGAAGGATGTACCGTTCCTTAGGCGAGCGGGCGTTCCTGGCAGCTTTTATGAAGTTCTCGGGGAGGTCTGTTGCTACAGGATGGGGCTCAGGGGAGCTGCTCCCTCACAAAGCCATCTCTGCGATTTGCAGTGTCCCAGCACAGGCTGTTCAATGAGCACCTGGTGTCTGCAAGCAGCAACCCTGCACTGGCGATGCGGAGGAAGAAGCACACGGAGAAGGAGGTGCACGCCGACCTTGTGAGCATTGTCTCGGTCCGGCTGCGCGAGGGCTACAGCATCCGTGAGGTCAACATCACAAAAGGTGACTGCTGCCTCGAGGGCTGCAAACTCAGCTAGGACTCTGTTCTCAGCTGCTGTGGGGAAAGCACAGGGTCTGCCATCTCAGCAGTGGAGGTATTGTGGTGGAAGGAGCCGTTTTCCCCAAACTCTGTTTTCATGAATAATTGCCTGATGTAGGGCTGCCCAGTATTGTAGAGTTATGCACTTGCCGGGCTCACCCTCCGTGGTTGCACCTGGGGAGGCAGTGATGCTCTGTATCTTGGGAATGATTCCCCACAATTGCAGAGAAACTGGTGACAGAACTGGGGTTTGCAGAGTTTTTTGGGGATTTCATCTATATTTCTCCTTTTTTTCACCCCTTTCTAGTTCTTTGCTAGATGCACTCCAAAATACTAGCATGAAGTTGAGCTCTTTGGTACAACAGACTTAATGCCCCCAAACTACAGTCTCTACAAACTACAGTCTCCAAAGGAAGAAGTTGGGCGAAACAAGGATATTGTTAGGTGAAAATGTCTGATCAGTCAGGACCATAATCAATTCTAGAGGACCATAAAGGCTAGACATGGCACCTGGAGTGTGAGAACTACCTGTTGACTAGGGACCTTGAGGGGTTTGATTATCCTTAGGAGAGACAGTAAATCCTACCTAAATTTCCATCTTCAGCTGTGACTAATGGTAGTACTTCAACTGAAGGGGAGATGAAAAAATCCAAATGCAAGCTTATTAGTACACTAGAATGTGTTTTGTATCAGACAATCAAAATCTGTGATCTAACTCCAAAACCACTCCAAACTTGGCATGTGATGTTTTCTGTGAATTTACCGTGGTCTGCCTAAAAAACATGTAAATCCCTTCTGCCACTGCTCTGGTTGGAAGACTGTCCCAGAGCTTCCTTGCTCTTTCCCTAGCTTCCTTTCTAAACTCCCTGAGACCAAGTTAAGACCTGTGTTACTGTTACTTTTAACTAAGTTTATCCTCCTTCTCTGACTTGCACAAACATATTTAACAACATCTTTCTCCTTGTAACCTGCCTTTTGGCAGATTAATATTAAGCAAGCCTATACTTCACCTTTCTTTTGTAAGGGCAGGCTTTCTGTTTTGTTTATTCAGGTTAATAGCTCTTATTTTTTTCCCCTTAAGTTGTTTTCTTTTCAGTTTGATCTCATATTTCTCAAAACAGTTGGTAAGTGTGGCTTTATCAGTGCCTTGTTCAGCAGTGTTAATATTTCCCTGATTCTGAAGTAAAATATCAAATCTGATAAACTGGGAATCACGTGAACTTTCTCCATGATTGTATTGCAGAAATCCCTGAGTCTTTCATGCACCTTTTCTTTCAGCTGATGAGTCCTTGGGAGTGTTTTATTGTTTTGTTTGTTTAGCAGTCCCTAAATGTGCTGTCCTTTACATGATAGTACTCTTAAGTGTATCTTGCTCAGTTTACCTCCCTGTTCCTCTGTGATGCCTTGCAATTGCAGTTCGTTTGCCTTGATGCATCTTACAAACTGAATGGATCTAAATCACCTTTTTTGGGGGGAAGATTGCTAGCAATCATATTAGGCAGGATAATTCCTAAAGTTGATCTTAGATGAATCTCACTAATTTCTTGTTTCAGAAATTTCCTGTTAAAAGTGAGTATCTGCTAAGTTTTCCTGGTGATACAGCTGTTCTAGTAATGTCTGCAAATTGTTTTCGCTAGTGTAGGTGAGGCATGAGATTACTTCCCTTAAATCCAGGCAGATTAGATCCATTGCACTCTCCTTGTTTAGAAATGTCTGTGAAACAGTGTGACGAGTCCGTTCCTGTCCACCCTCAGTGTCTTTTATTCTTCTGTGCACAAGTTCACTTACAGCTTGAACAGTGCTGGATAAAAAGCCTTTCTCTTTTATCTGGCAGCAATGCTGAAGTGCTTTTGGTGACTGTGTAGTCTATATAGAAATGCTGGAAGAGCATTCACCAGGTATGAATCATTCAAAAAGCAGTCAGACAAGTTCATGTTATATCTTTTTGTACAAAGGTATAGCTACAACCTCTGGCTCAGGATATTGTAAAGCAGTGAATTCCTGCACTCTGGAGGAATGTATTAGAAATATCACCACATGTTACCTTGCTCCCTGCATTTTCCTCTAGGTATTTGCCTGCTGGCTTTTACTCCTTGGAATGCTAAATGGATTGGTCTCCCGTTTTCACAAGAGCAGAGAGCAGAAGAGCAGCTGCTGAATCAAAGTGACCTTCTGTGGTGAATAACTGTAGAAAGGTGCACAGGGAGGAGTAAAAGCAGGATAAACACACATGATGATAATCTCCATTCTCCTTTCCTTTTTTATTCCTTTGAGCCCCCTCTAGCCCTCTCAAGCAGCTCAGGGGCTCCTTGAGCCAGAAATACTTTCTGTGTATTTTTTTAGAAGAAATTTAAAAATTAAATTTCAGAGGTATCAGAAACATAGAGTGTATTTCTATGCAGCCTTCACACTAGTAACAGATAATGTTACTTAATACTTGGGAAAGACTAAGTGCTCTGGGGAGTTGCTGAAAAATTTACTGAACTAACTGGTTAAAGTAGAGTTGAGAAATAATCAAGGCATTTAGACGTTCAGCACTGCCTTTGCTAAGGAATAGCATGTTTGGGTAACGAGGGTTCCCTGAGCCATTCTACAGAGAAGTGTGTAACAAAGAACAGTTAATTAACCTGGATTGCCAAAACTTGCCAGCTAAAGGCTGTTAAGGAGCCAACTGCCTGTGAAGCAAGAGGAAAAAAGTGCAGTTGTGGACTTTGACACTGTCACTTTTCTCCTTCACTTTACCAAAGACAAAATAGAAAAAATAGCTAACTTTGTGCTCAGAGTTGTCTGGAGAGGTTGTTTGTGATATTTATAAGTGTTCTGGTTACCCTCACTGTTTGATTTTTAAATATTTAGGTATTTAGGAGGCAACTTGGTTAGTTAGGCATGCAGATGTGCATGTGAAGGGGAAAGGATTGGAAGGTATGGAAGGGACAGAAGCCACGGGGTCATGGTGTATAATGAAGCCCAGTTCTTTTCCTTTCTGGGGCATTGTCAGGGGATCTCCCTCTGTAAAAACAAAAAAAATTCTCACTGACCATTTTGTGTTGAGGGCAGCCTGGAGGATGGTTTTCAAAACATAATCTTCTCTCTGAAATCAGTCCAGCACCAAAACTTGCTGGGCACTAGCTGAGCAGTGAGAATGGCTATTCTCTAGTGACAGGAATCGGGAAGACAGAGGGAGCTTTCTGAAGAAAACAGAGCTGGACTTTGTGAAGGAAATCAAAGTTGAAAAAATTTTATTAGCTATTAACTCAGGAACCAGACAGAGATTGCTTTGCAGTAAAAAAAAGCTAAAGATTCATCTGGATGTAGCTTCAAACTAAGTAAATATTTTGCCTGTGTTTTTAGTTTTGCTTGTGTGGGATCACAGGAGTGAAGCCAGGATGACTAATGGAAACAGAGGTGGAAGTCAGAAATATTTTCATTTATGATCTAAATAAAAATGTGGGAATTTACTTATCATGTTTGCTGTTGATGAAGTAGAAAGGCTTTATTATGAGAACCGAAATCTTGTGCAGAAAGCAGTGGATGAGCCCTAAAGTAATAAGAGTGAGGTGACAGTATGAACTAAAAAGAAATGAATCTATAAATTCTTGTTTAGCCTCTCTGATAAACAAGACAATCTTCATAGGAAACGACAGATGGTGCAGTCCTGGCAAGTGCATTTATAGTAACACAAACCACCCATTGTGGAAAATATTAGTGACCTTAAATAAAATCCTACTAATCCCCCAGATTAAGTACAGGTAAAATACAGTATACACTTTTGATCATCTTTGTTGAAGAAGGGTGAATTCTTAAGGTGCAGGAAGGTCTGGGTCTGTTAAGGGGAATGAATGTTCTGTCACAGTAACAGAAACTGGGTAAGGATTTCTTAGTATTGCTCCTTGTCAATGTGATGAAAATGAAGTTTCTCAGAATAAAAATAATCTAATCAAAGGAACAACCAAGCATGAATTTAGCATGTACTCTGGAAGGTTTTTTCTAAACATTGATGAGGGAAGAGTACTTTGAGGGAGCCTCTCAGCAGGGACCATGAGAGCAAAGAGATGGCTTTAAAGTGGACTCAATCAGCCCATGAAGGGGATGGCATGATGTGCCCATGACAGCAGCAAATGCAACTCTGCAGGAAACGAGCATCCAGGCTGATGATCTGTTCAGAAGGTTTCCAGCACATCCAATCACTTAGCACACAAACCCTGCAAGTCTGGCAAACTACAGAGCAGGCTGGACATAGAATAGATGATCGAGCAGTTGAAATCGCAGCGTGGTCATGTGTTTCCCTGGGATGTTTCAGTACAAATACATATGCACAGTCAGCAGGAGTGGGACAGTTCTCTGCTCTTTTGGCTCAGCGAGGTCAGGGGTTTCTGTTAATCTTGTTAGACAGGCTCACTTAAAGGAAAAAGGTAAAAATGTACAGTTTGAAGAATAGGTGAATATTCATTCTTAACATCTTAACTTTGGGAAGAGAAGGTAAACATGGTGAGAAGCATTGAAGTTCTAGATTGTATGAAATACAGTCTGTGCAGGATGAATAGAGATTAATTCAAGAATTAGGCCTCATCTTCCAGGTCGTTTATGATCTGTGTCCATCGGATGCCTGTGTTTCTACAATGGGATGGATTTACTGCAGTGTGGATGACAAAACTTTATAGTTGAATGGCCCTGCTCATCTGTGCAAAACAAGTTTTCTTGGGAACAAAGATGAGGCTGTGAAGAAAAGAGCCCATTGCAAATGTCAGCACCTCCTCTGAGTTTCACTTGCCTTCTCTAGTGTGGGTAGTACATGTACACATAAAGAATTGAAGACTCTTCACCAAGTGCTTCAGTGCAAGCAAAACCTCCCTCAGTTGGAGAGGAGAGTGACTTCAGCTAAAGCAAACAGTTGTTAGATTACTTTGTTCCTCTCAGCAATCAAACAATCTCATGATACTCATGAATCCCTGGTCAGGGATAAAGCTCAGATGTGTACAGAACAAGCACCTGAACTTGCTCTTCTGCTCCCATGCAGGTGGGTCTCAGCTGGAGGTCAAACTAGTGCTGCTTTGGAAGCATAATATGAGGATTGAGTACTTAGCTGTGACACCTTGGCCCCTGGACCCATCAAAACGCAGCACTTGGGTGGAAGTGACAATGGAGGGGAGCTATGACATTTTGCATGACATCAGTTGCACCATGAGGAAGCCTATCACCAGTCTGTACCGCACCACGGTCATCCGCCGCTTCTGGAACACCTTGCAGAGGTGAGCTGGACCATGACCAGCAGTTTCCGGTGTCACCAAGTAATTCCTTCCTTGGCACGTTAGGATGAGTGCTTTGCTGGGGGCTGTCCCAACCCAGGGTTCAAAAGGAACGTGCTCTGTGGAAGGGGCATGACTGATAACAAGCTTGCTGTCTGGCCAAGGAAAAGACTTGAATTGGTCTGTGATCTAGTTTGTAAGAATGCTTCAGGGTAATGGTATTGCTGCTCCTGAATCCAGATCCTGGGATGCAAACCTTACCTCTGACTGCCATCCCATGGAGCTCATGTGTTCTTATAGCTGTGCTGCATGGTCACACTGAGAGCAGCAAACACATCACATGTGTCTCTGGGCTGAAGTGCTTGTGGGTCACAACTGTTTCCTGGCCAGGGTGACTGTTACTTACAGCTATTCGGCAGATTTCTCCTCTAGCACTTCATTTCCAACTCTGATCATCCTCTGTATGTGTGAGGCTTCTACACTGGAGCCCCTTCAACACACACTTTGCACTAGGACATGGAATCGCAGCATTCCCCATAAAGCTCTGTTGGTGTAGCTGGGCTCCCGGGACATAGGGAGTGCTGTGTGTGCCAGCCCTGTGCTGACTGGGGCAGCAAGGGCAAAATTGTGGGCTTTTGTGGCTAACTGCCTCTTCTTTTCCAGCATCAACCAAACAGACCAGATGTTGGTACATCTGCAGTCTTTTGACACAGTCCCAGAACACTTTACCATTCCTGAGAGCACCAAGAATGGGGTGCCCCTCTTCTACATCCCCCCAGGCTCCACCACTCCGGTATGTTCCCTCTCTCCATTTAATGTGGGACAGGCTGTCTCCCCTGCCTGTTGTACTCAGGCTTCATCTCTTGCTCATCTTGTCTTCATCTTATCCTGCTCAGTCAGAGTTCAGGGGTGGTGCAGTGAACATCCCATGCCATACATTTCTCCCTCTGAGACATCACCCTGTGTCTTAATTGTTGCAGCTTCACCTCTAAGCCCAACAGCAAGTCTCCTAAGTGTGCTGTGAAACCTTCTCCTGTAGTGCTGTGATGTGTGAGACTGATGGGAAGGCTGTCACGCTTGCTTTTGCTGTGCTTTTTCAGTGGATACCCCATAGGCATAGAGTTGCTGCTGGCAGTGCAACCAGTGCCCTGGAGATGTAGCTCAGTACTGTCAGGTGAAGATACACAATGTGCTGAATAGTTGTTTAATAGGCTCATTGCTCTGAGCACTCATGTGGAAGGTGCAAGAGAGATACTTGTCATCTGCACAGCAGAAACCAAACAAAATATGAGCTAATAGTTTCCACTGCAAAATTCAAACTCATTGAAACTCACCAAGCAGAAGAGCCAGCATATTATCTGTTCCCTGCTACCAATGTCCTTGGCATAGATGGAAGAAGACTAGCAGGTATTAAAGCTGGGGGAGCTTTAACTTCAGAGAACTATCCCTTTTATTTTATTGCTTAAGCTCTTCTTTAGATTTGCCTAGTACATTTTCCCTGTGTAGGGCTATGTATCCCACAGTGTATCTGGAACATCCCATCTTATGGCTAACCACCACTATATTTCTATGTCAGCAGAGTTGCTATAGTTGGTGGAATCAATGTCACCATACAAACCTATTAGAGTTGCCCAATGCCACCCGTTCTGGCACCCTGTTTGCCTGAGCACTTTCACATGAGTAATCTCAGTGTTTAATTACTTTGCTGACACAAGCCATATATCCCCCTCTCAATGAGAAGCACACCATTACATATGCCATCTTTTTCATGGTTGATTTACTTGATACTGAGTAGTTACATTCCTAATTAACTTGACATTTCAGGAGCCTAATTTATTTTTGCTTACGCTGTACTGCCTGTTTCAATGTGAACACACTTACTCTATTCAGAGGAAATTACCCAAAGCCAGGGATGTGGCCTTCTTGGCCTACAACAGCTCAGCTGCTAAAGAAATTCTTGTTCTCTCTGGGTGGCAAACTTTCATGCTGATTATTGTCCCATCATTTTCTCAGGTATTATCTCTGCAGCACAGTGGGTCTGACTCAAGCCATTCCCAGTTTGCCTCCTACTGGAAGCCTATCCTTTCCATGGATGCCAACTTCTGGCAGAGGTGGCTGCACATGCATCGTATAGTCATCCTTCTGGAGCATGACACGTATGTAATGGGCAGGGCTGAGCTCATGTGCACACTGTGGGCCAGCCTGGCAAAGCGTAGTGTCCAGTTCAGCCCAGCCGAGCACTTGCAGCTCTTCTGCAGGTGCCTGTGGCCAAGGGAAGGGTCTCACTAGTGGGGCCTGACGGTTGCTAAAGGTTTATTTATCTGAGAGGGACAGTAGGTTGGGAAGTCATCTTTGATTGGGAGGATAAATTGTTTCTCAAGTCACACTTGGGTTTTGATTTCCTGATTGCAGGGGGTGTGGGACCATTAATTTGGGAGCTAACCCACATGTTTTTGTTTGCTGCTGGAAAATGTCCTTCTCAAAAGCATTGCTTTCCTGAGCCTGGTCCTACTTGCAGAGTAATGTGAATAATAGTCATATATTGCATGGAGGGACATAGGATACAAGGGATGTGCTCTCTGCAGTGTGGAAATTCCAGTGCACTCAGGAGCGTGGCTCTCCCCAGTGCTTGATTAGGAGAAGTGCTTGTTCTTTGGCTACTGTGGTGCGAAAAAGGCCGATAGACCAGTCAGAGCAGGATGGACATAGTTTCCTCTGTGGGTTTTGGGGGAAGAAGAGAAACTGCAGCTCTGCAATGACTTTCTGCCCCACGCCGCAGGCCTGTGCCCAAGCACCTGCACACACCGGGCAACAACGGCCGCTACAGCACCATCCAGTGCCGCATCTCGCACTCGGCGCTCACCTCCCTGCTGCGTGACTGGAGCAGCTTCGTGCTGGTGGAGGGCTACTCCTATGTCAAGCTGATCCACGGGTGAGCATCCACACGGTGCCGTGTGGGGAACTGGGTGTGTGGCCAGACCAGGGATCTGATTAGACCAGTGTGCGGCTGTGGGCCTGAAGCAGATGTTTGCAGGTGAGGGTGAGACCTGGACTAGAGGGTATGAAATCCCACAGTTTCTTTGCTGTTCCATTTTGTTCCAGGCGTAGCCTGGAGAGGAGGGAAGCCAGCTGGGGGGTTTCTGCATGCTAAAACTGATATGTATTACTGTGAGGTTGTGTGGGCTGTTGGGCTCTTTGGGGCAGACCTCTGCTTTGTCTGGCATGTCAGAGTAGCAAGATCCATGCCATTTCAGCCTTGTCCTAATCCCTCCTTCATAGGTCTGAGGATCTTACCCCTTCCTCGTTCTATGTGGTAAGAATCATCTCCAAAGCTCCCTGCATGGTTCTCCGGCTGGGCTTCCCCATTGGCACACCTGCACAGGCCAGGAACAAGGTGAGAGCTGGCTGTCTTCTTCATGAGGTAGGAGCAGAGCAAGAAGTTCTGAATGTGGAAATGGTGGGTAGATCACAGGCAACACTGTGGGCAGCTAGCTTCTAATAAGTAACTACTATGTTAAGGCTTAAATGAGTTTGAATCTGCTTTAACAGGAAGGGTCATTTGGGACAAACTTTCTTTGTTAAGTCTATGAAAGACATAAACCCAAAGACTCAAAGATCAATAGAATAGCTGGTCACATGGATGTTTTTCCCACTGCTTAATTCAATTGTGGGGCTTGAAATGACTCAAAGGTTATCTAGTCTCTCCTTCTGACCGAAGCACAATCAATACCATCTGTAAAGAACAGCAGATACTTGTCTGACTTATCTGTAAAGACCTCTGTGATAGATGTACTACATGTTCCCTGGGCTATCTCTTCCAGTACATGTGTATTGAATCTATTGGGCAGGGAAGAAGTTAATAGTTAAAGTGCAAACAATGCCCCACATAAGCTGTACAGGAAGAGAAAAAAAAATAGTATCTAGGAAATATTTTCAGGATAAAAGTCTGTCAGACTTTTAATAACCTTTTTGTATCAAAAGAAATGAGCAGCCCTAGTCAGATGCAGAAGGTGAAGTTACTTTGTGGACTGATTCTCCAGTTATAATGGCTGAGACAAGTCTAAGTGTTCCTAGGTAATGCATGAGAAAGATGCCCTGCTATTGACTGTGTGAACTTTTTATATAAACACAAGGTTTATCATTAAATCTAGATCTTGTATCTTCATGAAAGAATCCTTTGGTTTGTCTAGCTTAGCTTTAGTGTTGAGACTAGTCTGAGCTAACAAACATGGGTAGGGCCATCTCTTTCTGAAATAGTGAACCCAGATAACACTAAATGTTCTGGCACTCTGGCAGATCTGCCCCTTCATGACTTTAGGGGATCCAAGACTTGGGTGCTGGTTGCTGGGTCAACATGTGGGCTTGGTAATGCCAAGTGACTGGATTTTTGAAGGAGTTCCCTCTGGCAGGTGCAAATTAATATCTCTTTCATGAAGAATGTGTGAGACAGGCACCATGCCCTGCAGCTCTGGGCAAGCTCCAGATCATTGCAGCAGGAACTATATGTAGGTCATAAATTGTATCATCCACAATTTTTTTTTTGGCCTGCCATAGAGCTGATTAACTACTCAGTGTGGAGGATGGCAGTAGAACTTAGCCTGCTTTGTTTAAGGGAAATGGGGTTTTGTGCTGAGCAGTTGAAATTTCCAATGCTGAGAGGAAGGAAAGCAACTTGTACACTTGACTTTCAGAAAGCTTTTTGGTGAGACTTTGTATAGGGCACAACTGTAAAACTGTAGGAATGGGGTGTCATTAAACAGAAACTACCTTGGGGAACAAAGCAAGGAAATTGAAAAAGTGCTGTTTTATCACAGCAGAAGCTGTTTGTGATTTTCCCAATCTTTTTTCTAGTCAAAGGGTAGGGAACTAATTTGCAGAAAGGTAATATGCACTGAGCTGAGGAAATGTGCAGGTGGCACAAAGTTATTTCAACCTCTGTGCTTTGGTGACACCTAAGCAGCACAGTGGTGGCTGGAAGCCGGTATGGATAGCTGCAAAATAGTGGGATTTGGGAGCTTAAACACCATTAGTGATTCTGTGATATCAATATGAAACCATGAAGGGGACCCAAGTGGCAGGACAGTACAGGAAAGAACTCTTGTTTAAAAATTGTTCGGTTTTGGGGAAATTCCTTTCCCTGAAAAAGACATAGTAATGATGGGAAAAGTTACTGAAATAATGTTGAGGAAGATGGAGAGATGCTGTTCTTCTGTTTGCCTACAATGGTAATAAAAATTGAAAAAGTTGAACAAGGATCATGAACAGAAACCTAACCACAGAAATTTCAAAGAAAACACTGGACTATTGTGGGAATCAGATGCTGGCATGGGTAGAACTATATTCAGAGCTACTGAAAGCTAAAAAGAGTAATCAGGAAGTCATTGGAAAAAATTAACCTAAAAAATAACCCAGGCTGCTGAAACCTTTTGCTATAGAGGTTTGGCAAATGAATGTGATAGTGGGGGAATACATAAGACAGAGCCAGACTGTTCCCACAGCTGATATGGACTAGTTTACATTTACTGTAGGCTGTTGAGGAGAGGAGGAGGGAAGAATGAGGGTGGGTGCTTGGACTGCTTCTGTGGAGGAGCTGGCATGCAATTAATTTGTTTTTAATCTGAGTCTTGGAAAGCAACTTCTTCAGCCTTGAAATAGTCTTTGGGGGTTTTTTAACCTTCCTTTTGCTTTTAAAAATACTTAAACTGGGGACCAAAGAGCCTTGTATCATCTTGATCTTGGTCTTGCTAGTGCCTCAGAAGTAAAATGACCTTTAACTCCTGCTCTTCTGCGTATTTAAGGAGTGTTCGGTTCCTTTTGGTCAAGCTCTTGTTCTAGACACTTATTTTGAGTAGTTTATGTCTCCAGACAAAATTGGTCATGTTTACCTTTTGCTTTTGCCATGACAGATAGTGGAAGAATTACGGGACCGAATCTTGCAGCTGCGCTTTCCTCACAGGGTCCAGAGCAAGGAGGCAACTCCAAAAGCAAAGAGGAAAATGTTGGGCAGTAGTTCTCCCTCCAAGTCCCCTCCTGTGGCTGGGGCCCAGTCAGCCCTCTCAGATAGACCCTGCCTTGTTGTGCTGCACAAGCCACTGGAGAAGCTGCTTATCAGGTAGTGCTGGAGTACCAGGCTGTCAGCACAGCCCCCTTGCCCTGTGAAGTGGGAAGGAGGAAGATCTGTGGGTGGTGCTGTCAATTGTAGGATGGGAGTGCTGTGAATGAAACTGGTGTTTGTTGGGATGCGTTGGGGTTGCATGGCTGTGAGTTGCAGCAGGGATTCTTGGTGGACTGGCAGATTTGTCACTCCTAATGAAATACAGTGTAGAAGTAAATTTAGTTACTGCTGTCTGAGCAGGATCCTGTGCTGGGCCAGCCATGTTCTGCTGCTGGAAGATTCTGTCCTGGGCCCAACAAGTGGGTTGTGAATCCAGACAGCTCTGACCCTAAACAGAAAAAAAAAAGTGAGTTTTTCCACATCAGCATGCCACACTTCTGCCCTCTCCTAGGTATGAGAAGCTGCCTTCTGACTATCGAGCCCCCTTCATTCTGAACCTGGAGCATCCCCCCGTGTCTGGGCCCCTCACCATGGTGGCCAATCGCACTGCCTCCTCCACCTTGGCCTCGCTGTCCCGCTACTTCTATCACCAGCGCTGGATCTGGAGTGTCCAGTCAGGGCTGGCACCAGCTGTGCCCATCACTGCTGTGGCTCAGCTCCTTTCCACACTCACAGAGTAAGTTCCACACCTGACAGGGGTCCTTTGGAAAGCCAAACTAGCTCTGGGGATACAGGGAAAGCAAGGTTGACCTTGCTTAGTATATATATGAGGCCTTATTATAGGTAACGGTTAAAGCTGCTGTGCAGAGGGTTTTGGTCCTGTACACAGCTTCTTGAGATGCTTGGGTCAGTGCTTTACCAAGTTCTGCAGCTGTAGTTGAGGAAAATGAGAGAAAATGTCCTGGGAAACATGCGAAAGGGCAAGAGGTGTTACTGTGCCTGGAGTGTGCTGATCTTCACACAGGCTGTTCTGGCAGTGTCATATCTCCCCATTCTCTGTATCTCCCCATATCTCTGCAGCTCCCTGTCTTGAAAAGGATGGTGTTTTGGGGTGAAGGGTACAGTCATTCTTGTATTTAAAGCTTACAGTATGGGTGGAGAGGTCCTACAGGTCTGACTTCCTCTCTGTTGCAAGGGTTCGTCTGTCAGAGGGTTTCCACTTTGCATCCAGTGGGGATGGGATTATCAACATGGTGCTGGAGCTGCCCATAAAGGTGAGCCTGGGTGCTGTCCTCTTGTGGACACGGTCCCTCATTGCTGGTTCTGGGGTGGATTCACCTTCCTGTGATAGAATTTGTCATCTGCCTCTAGCACACACCCTTGACACATATAGGGAGAAAGTAAAGCAGCTTGTGGGTTGGGCATTTTTCTGCCTTCATCTGCAGTTAGAGAGCTGCTTTGTGGTAGTGGTGTGCTGTGCTGGAGGAGTTCTTGGGGTTGGGACAGGCTTCCTCTTTCCACCACTGCTAGTGGAGCTGGGTGATGGGGCTGTGCTGTGTAAGGGGGACTGGGTAGGGCTCATGCAGTGTCTCCTCTCCAGATTGATGGCTCAAGTGAGAGCAGCAGTGACCGGGAGAAGCACACCTGTGTCGTCCAATACATCCTCTTCCCACCCCACTCTACCTCCACCAAGGACAGGTGAGGCTGCTGTTCTGCTCCCAGGGAGGGTTGGCAGCCGAGTCACAGCTCCAGACTTGCCTTTTGCAGTCAGTGAGGAAAGGAGGGAGACTTCCACCATCTAGTACAGATAACCAGTTGTCCTGGATTGATCTCCAGGTCACTGGGGCTTTGCCTGCCAATCTTGGGTTCCTGTGGCTGCTCTCACAGCTCTGAGAGGAGCTGCAGTGTGCTGCTGGCTCTCTGCCACCTCACAGGACTTTCCTTTTGACTTCCCTCCAGCTTTTCCACAGATGATGACAATGATACAGAGGTAGAGGCCATTGAAGTGGACACGGAACTGAACCTGGTCACTGAGTGCTGGGTAGAGCCACAGAGCGGCCATGTGCACAGCACTGCTGAGAACTGGAAGCACCTCCATGGCTTGCCCTACCAGAAAATACCTAAAGCGGTGAGTCCCTGAAGGGGAGGGGCATGGGCTCTTCTGGGGAGGGAGAAGGGTTCAGTGTAAGTGCACCACAAAACTGCAGGTAAATACTGAGGGCCAGAAGAGATGGGAATGCTAGTCACAGAAGAGTGTGACATTTCTAAAAGAGGAACTGGCCACTGGCCATAAAAGGTTTCTTGATTGCAATGCAGTGGATGCAATGCTGCTTTGGGATACCTGGGAAAATACAAATTATTTTGCAAAGAGTCATTCCATTGAAGGGGAGCAAGCAGGACCAGAGCAGGGACTGCAGGTAGTACTACCAGCACTCCTCCTGAGCAAGGTGAAAACAGGCTAAAGGGCTGGTGGAGAAGGAGGGAGCAGTGAGTGAGCATAGTGTAACTCAGGAAACAGGATTGTATGTGTTCCCTCTCCTTGCTTTTAGACTCTTTTCTTCCACATTTGTGGGTAATAATTCTGCTGCATAAACTGAGCCTTAACTGCTTACTGCAGCTCTACCCCCGGGACCTTGCCTGCATCGCCACCATGCTGACCTTCGAGTACATCAGCCAGCTGTGCCAGAACAAGGAGTGGGTCTGCCCTCCTTCAGACACCAAAGCTGCTGAAGGTGAGTCCACCATCTATGTCCTAGCAAGCTTGATGAAACAAAGAAGCAGCTAGGTCTTGAATGTCTCAGGACCCATAGAAGGCAGAACAGGTATTTTGACAACTTTGTAGACTTTGATGGCTGTGGGTCACTTTGTTGCACTTTATGCTAAGTTGGCAGAGAAATGGCTTCATCCTGGGAAGACCAAAAAAGCATTGAGGTTTTCTGCCTAGCCTGGAGAGGTGACAAGGTGACCTTGCTTGAGCAGGGAGTTGATCCAGATAACCTTTCCAACATCAATCATTCTGTAATTGAGTGAGAGGAGCTGACTTCAGAGGCAGGTGGAAGATGAGCTCATCTCTTCAGTAATAGGCCTAGTGTGCCTGGGCAAGTGGTTTTGTAGAAGTTGTAAAGGATGTTAAGACAGAGCTCCTCTGTTCTCAGTTTCAAGTCACAGTTTACAGAGCAGTTTGTGAAATGCTTGTTTACTGGTGGTCCTGTTCGTCTCTGTTGCAGATCCAGACATGGGGCCTGGCTTTCGAGTGCATGAGATCCCATTCCAGTTCAACCTCATGAAGCTCTTGCCCAGGTGCCAGCAGGTTGAGATGTTCTTTCTAATGCTGACAAAAGGTAGGTGCCTCTTCACCACCTGCCTCCTTGTCCTCCCTCCATGGCTGTGGACAGCCTGCTTCACGTACTTGTCTCCCTGGGCAGCAGCATGTGAGCACTGCCATGCCTCTTTCAGTAGCTTGGTGCTGTTCTTCCCAGCTCTGCAGCTCCAGGGCTGTCCAGCTATATTGCTGCCTTTCCTGGGATGATAATTTATAAGAGCTGCTTTTGAAATTGTTAAACCTAGATAATAGCTTTGTGGTAGTGGTTTCTTGTGTGTACCCCCAGCGTCTCCAAAACAGTTAGAGTAGCAGGGTGGGTCATTGCAGGGTAACTAATGGTAAAACTCCAGGGCCTCTGCAACATTCTCCAAGCCAGTCTTGCAGAGGTGCTGGGGAAATTCTTGGCTATGTGGAAGTGTTGCTTTCCAAAGGGCTGTCTGCTGGGGTCCTGGGCAGGTGGTGGCTATGGAGATACTTCTCTGAAGCTGCCATGGTTCTGTTTTGAAACAGAGAATGAGGAAGTGACCAAGGACTCTTCGTTTGTGCCCAATGAAATGCTACTAAACCTCTTCCATGGCTGCCTTCAGCATGACCTCAGTGACCGGGAGATCCCCATGGCTGATGCTGATCATGTGGCTTTCATGGAGCAGGTTTTGCAGCGGGATCGTGATGGTCACCAACCCCCCTTCACGCTCCCTGTGATCAGAGGTAAGGACAGGGAGTGTGGCAGTAGTGACACCA
>VYZR01053127.1:46460-59638 GCA_013400675.1 Oxylabes madagascariensis | reverse complement strand
ATGAGGATATCTGGAAAACGGCCTGCAGGTAAAGTTGCAAATCCCGTATAAGAACTGGTCTGTAACTATTTGTTTCTTGTATTCCACTTCAGAAGAAAACAAAAATTTATTTTCAGTAACCAAAAAGAGAATTAAGACGTCTAATTAGACATTCCCCCCTGTTATTGCAACAAGAATGTAAGGGTATACTATACCACTTACTCTGGGCTTACAACTAAAAGCATAAAGCTAGGAAAAAGAAATATGATCAATTAATACATATAAGAAATTAGCCAAATAATGNTTTTCTCTTGACATATGAATTAGGGAGTGGTAAGAAGTTTTCTAAAAGTAACCAGTACAGAAGAGGAGGCAGTAAAAGCTTATTTTATGTATTATGTTTAAGGTGATGGTTGTTAAAAGGGCAATTGATTTTTTTAAAAGAGGAAGATGTCTGAAAGAGAACCCATTTATAAATCTTCTTCAATGAAATTATAGTTTCCTTAAGTGATTTGTTGTAGCTATTCAATTAAGCAAAAGAGAATTATCAATGAGTATATAGACACAATAAAAGCAGTACTTTCAGATACACCTGCAAAATACCAGACTGGACGATATCATGCCTTACGATCTTTAAAGAATGCTAGCAATTTTCATACACAGTTGAGTTTGGGGGCTCTGCTGGTTTTTTTTAGTTGCCTTTTTTTTAAATGCAGATGTAAATGAATGTTTTCAAAGTATCATAAGATGCTATTTCCATATCAAGTTGTATAGGAAAAACTAAAAATGAAAATGTAAACATCAATGACTGAGGAAATAGTATCTTGCAGCATGACTTCTGTCAATGAACATGTGATGCTCAATTTCTCCTTACAATTTTAACTGCACTCTAAATTCCTTTCTTCAGCACAGTGACAGTGCATACCCATGCAAAATCTACAAGGGAGTTAAATTTTAATGAACTCCAAACTGTATGAAAAACACTTTACCAATACATTCAAAGTGTCCGCTTCCATGTTAAATGTCACGTATGATAAGACAAAAACTTGTTTGTCCATTTTAATGATGGAAAAATGGAAATTGCCTGGAAAAGATTGACAATGGTAACAGGCCACTAGTTCAAAAAGAGTGAAAACAGTAGAATTGAGAAATTCTACAATCAGCAAGTTAAACAAAACCAGCATACAGGTTGATTATGCTCTGACAGATCTACATAATTGTTCAGTGCTATAAAGACATGTCCTTTATGGATGACTGAGCAGGACCATGAAAAAAGTCAAGTCATTTCGTAGAGGTACTAATAAAAAAAGAAAACATACTCAGTATTTTTTAATGTGAGACGCACACCCTCATAAAAAGCATACAAACCTGTCTTGGAGAACAGTCACAAGGCACGCAAATATATCAATGAAATTTGTTACAGTACAGTAAACTGCACGATATGTAAAATTTTCCTAGGAAAGTTGTCCCAAGCATGAAACTAATATCCGAAAGCTGCATTATTCTCTCATTCACAACAACTCACAAAAGTTTTTTAAAAATTTGTAATTTGCAAAGTATCCTTGTCTCTCAGAATCCCATAGCTTTAAATCCAAGTTCTTAAAAAACATTTTTCAAGGTAAAAAGACAGCTCTGAATGAAAGACTGTATGGTGTTTTACAAGTCTATTCACAGTATCCTTAGGAGATTTTCTGTTTCGTACAAGTATCCAAATATTATAGGGCTTTGCAAAAAGCTGTATAATTTTCTTTCCTCAGCACTAAAAAGCAGACTTGATAAAAGCACAAAATGCCAAACAATTAATTCAAATCCCTGTGTATAGAAGGACAAACATTTAAGTAACATTTAAACAATCCTGACAAGTACTGAAACAGAATTATACAACCAAGGTAATGATCAAGCCTGAATTTTCTTAGGGGTCTAACTCCATAAAAAGAGAGTATCATCCAATGGCACCAGATTATTATTACCACAATATTGATAAGTAGCACAACCTTCTTTTTCTCCCTGTTACTTGACAAAAACCTTCATGAAAGGAAGAGGTACAGACAGGACAGACTGACGTATGCTTCCAATTCTTCATTATTAATTTTCTCCCTTAGAGTAATGAAAACTCACTATTTTAAGATTGCAGATTTTAAAAGGAAAATGCCATTATTACAAGGCTAAGGCTAACAGATCAGTCCCAACAAGAAAAAAAACAGTGCAGTAATGCAAAATATTCTTCACTTCACACAATGTAAAAGGTGAAATTCAGGCCTTCTACTAAGTTTCTAAATGATGAAGAAGAAAAAGTTCAAGTCATAAAAAACCCATGTGTTTTTGATTGAGAAGAGCCATCTAGATATTCCACATAAAGATTACATTAGACCTATTTTATGACAGCTTTGTTGTCTGGTGCTTAAACATTTGAAAATTATAGGCCAATATTTTGTCAGGAAATATCACTGTTTGATGCTCTGATTATCTAACCACCCAGACATTTATTTCTGAAAATAATACAGATTTTTCATACTGATAATGAGTGTCAGCTGATAGAAGAGACTTGAGCTCTCTGGTTACTTTAAATAACCATTTGTCATCTTGACTTTTTTTGCACATTCAAATTTATACTTGAAATTCATGCAAATAAATTCATAATTCTTTGCATGGAAATCTGTCAGCCATTCTTCTGCAGTGCTGAAGGAAATCTGACTTAATCTCTAACCAAAATAGAGGACTCTAACCTTCATGTTCAGCAGTTTAAAAAAAAGCTTCCTCAGCTCAATAACCAAACATAACAAAGCCCCAACAGTAAAACTTTTACTAAATCAGTGTTTCTGTTTGAGTGTTTAGATGTTCATATTTTCAAGCTATCAAAATCTCAGTTAAAACATCATCCCACATTATTGCATGGCAATTAAATTATTACAAAGCTTTACATATTTTAATGAAAAAGTACGCAAATTATGTATTTACAACGCCATCATCAGGCAGTCATCATGGGTTCACAATGGCTGTTTAACTAGTTCCATATCCTTCTGTGTAAAGTCAACCACCTCGTGGATGAAGGGAGGGCAGTGGATGTAGTTTTCCTGGATTTCAGTAAGGCTTTTGATACTGTCCCTCACAGCATCCTTCTCGACAAGCTCTGCAGAACTCTGTGGGAGCAGCAGGTTCAGAGTGCATTGGGTGAAGAACCAGCTGAAGGCTTGTAGAATGGGGCGACATCTGGCTGGTGATGGTCATTAGCAGTGTTGCTCAGGGCTCAATCCTAGGAACAGCTCTCTTCCACATATTCATCAATGATCTGGATGCAGGAGTCAAATGCACCATTAGCAAGGTTGCTGATGATATCAAACTGAGAAATGATATTGACTCTCTTGAGGACATGAGGCCTTGCGGAGAAATCTAGATAGTTTGGAACACTGGGCAGTGTGCAGTTGTAATCTGACAAGTCCGATTGTCAGATTCTGCACCTGGGAGGGAGCGATGCCAGGCACAAGTATAAACTGGGAGAGGAGTGGCTGGAGAGCAGCCCTGCAGAGAGGGATCTGAGGGGCTGGCTGACAGCAGGATCAACGTGAGCCAGCTGTGTGTGTGCCCGGGCAGCCAAGAGGGCAAAGCCCATCCTGGGGGATCAAACACAGCATCACCAGCAGCCGGGCAAACGGGGGGATTATCCCACTCTATTTAGCTTTGGAGCAGCCTCACCAGGAGAGCTGTGTGCAGTTCTGGGCTCCACAGTTTGAGAAGGATGTGATGGTGAGTGAATGCATCCGGAGGAGGGCAACAAAGCTGGTGAAAGGGCTCGAGGGAATGTCCTGTGAGGGGGGAAAAGGACTCTGGGCTTATCAGATTTGGAGAAAAGCAGACTGAGGGGTGATCTCGTTGCTCTGTACAGCCTCCCAACGAGGGGAGGGGGAAGGGGAGGGCCTCTCTCTCTCCCTGAGATCCAGTGAGATCATACACAGGAATGGTTCAAAGCAGCTCCAGACTCCTCTGGATCAGACTGGACATTAGGAAACACTTCTTTATTAAGCTGGTGGTCAAACACTGGAACAGGCTTCCTCGAGAGGTGATTGATGTCCCAAGCCTGTGAGTGTTTGAGAGGCTTTGGACAATGCCCTTGAAAACACCCTTTATCTTTTGGTCAGCACTGAATTGGGTCAGGCAGCTGGACTAGATGATCACTGTTCATATCCCTTTCAACTGAAATAGTCTCTTCTATTCACATTATAAACTTATTTGAGGTAGATTAAGAGAATTCAGTGTTTTCAAATTATATTCAATATTCATTGGAAGGTAAATTGTGAGAGCAATATGTATTACCTCCAAGAAGAATTTAATTCTTGGTACTATCCATAGTGAGGAAGATGCATGAACAAATACATACTAAATTATTTTGATTGATAGAAAGGAACATTTCAAAGTAAACAACATTGGATTTTACATTTTGGATTTTATGCTGTTTGTTAGAACTTTAAAGCAATTTTCCAGCTAGAACTCCTTTTACAGATACCATTAGAGTTAGCAATTTTAAATTTTTCATGCATTTTTTATCTCCACAATATGTAGCTAAAATTTTACTTTGCTGTTTTAGTGCTAGTTCACTATAATCACTGTTGCTATATTTTCTCAAATTTTTCGTTTCTTAATAAAAATGGAACTTGGGCTTTAGTAGGAGACGTAGTGCTAATTATTTTACTACACTGCCACAGCTTCTAAGACAGATGCCTCTCTCTATGTGGAAGGACCTGTCTGTCAGTCAGAACAGCATCATAATGGAGTGGGAGGGAGAAATGCCTGGGAACATATACACTCAAGTACAACAGAAGTAATCGAAGCTGTGTATTTTCAAAGGCATTGAAAAGGACCCCAATCAAATCTCTTGTCTTACTCACTATTATTTTTTACAGATTATTACCATATTTTTCTTGGAAGAACGGAGAGCAAATCTTATAAATTTCTTCTTCAGCAACACTAACACAAAGAGACACACATAGCAAGGAAGGAAGTTGTGTATTCAGTTGCACTTGAGTGTTGCTATCAGCAAAATTACCTGTACCATTTATTGGCATAGGGGAAATATGTTCCTTCAACTAAAAAATGGAAAATTTCAGGTAACATAATATAGATAATAAATGACCCAGTTCTATTTCTTATCGTCAGCAATGTGGGTAATGATGGTAAACAGATAAAACATTTCAAATAAGTCACATCTGTATAATTCACAAAGATCACAGAAATGAAGAAACAGTTACATTAACATGATGTTGTAATATTTTATTATTACTATTACAAATAATGCGTGCATCTCTCTCTACCCACTAGTTTATGTTGGATTATGAAGGAAGATCAAACAAGTGTAGGAGAAATCAAGTGGGAAAGACAAAGCAATTATTCAAATAAAAAATCAGCAGAATACTTTCAGTTAAATTGGTAGTATCATGCCCGCCAACAACAAGGATATTCAGATCTTATGTGAAAAACAAAAGGAGACTATGATCAGTTTAACAGCCACTGCTGGAATGAAGAGTGAAAAGGCTGTTTACAACGCAAGGTCATAGAGTTTTCAGACTACAAAACAAGCCTCATAGTTTCATACTTGTGTTCTCCAGTTTTAGGAGAGCCTGGAATAAAGGTATTCACCTGACTAGTGAAGCTTAAGCTTAGTGAAGCAACACAGATATAGGACTGGTTTAATATGATTTAGGAAAGGTTTTGCATTGTTCAGTGCTTAATGTCCCCCTTTGGCAAACAACAAACAATTAACCACAAGAAGTGACGTAACATGACTGAAAACTTATTTTGTCAACAAATTCTAGAAGTGGCCTTTTTATGTGTCAAAATAGCAGGATCACTCAGATCATCAAAGTTAATTAGTCCAGGGATTGCTGCTGCCACAAGCCCAACATCTTTTGGAAAAAGTGAGACTTGGTTCCATTCATAACCGAGTATACACTCACACGATTACTACTACAAAAAAATGAGTATAAGAAAAGCAAATATAACACAATATAAACTAACAGAATATATAAACCATGATCAAACAGGGGCAAGTCAAAATCGGAACAAGGCTGTAATGAACAACACCTTTCCAATTAGATTCAAAGAGCATGTTTCATTACTCTAAAACTTGAAATGAACAGACATAGAAACTGTTCCAAACTAAACGCTATAAAAAAATGATTTCATCTACTAGCTTGACTGAGGTTTATCCCTATTTCATAATTTCCTTGAAATCAATTTTAAGTAGCTTGCAGTAGTGAAATACTAGTTTTTGACTGACCTGTCCAGAAAAGTACACTAAACTCTTATTAGCGAAGTAAAACTTCGAAGCATAATCAGACACATTGGACAGCTAAAGGCAAACTATATTTAAGAGAAGAGAAAATGCACACACAACCATCATTAAATTCAATAAATCAAAAGTATTTATCAAATGAGCAAAAACATAATATGCAGAGATGAGCAAGGACAATCTGCAGATTATTAGCTCCCAAAAATTTAGTACAAATTAATTTTTACGCAAAGAGATTGCAATATGCAAAAATGACAATGCAAATAAGGCATTATCTGATTTCCATTTCATGGTTCATTTCTGCCACCAAGACCAACAACTGCCATCATGCTGTCTACAACAATAGCCTTCTGTTACACACAGTTTAACATCTTCTGCTCCTCCTTCTACAGAGTTATCGGTTTTCCAAGACACCTGGTGACAAAACAGGCTGCCTTACTGGCTGCCAGAAACCTCCAAAGCCACGTTCTGTGTGCTCTTACTCCATTCTGGATTCATGGGATTCATACAGACAGGAGAAATTCGAATTCACATTTTAGATTCCCCACTTAGAACAATTCCTTTAGGCAAGGGTCTATAACTTATAGTATGTGTAGCTCCCTTTGACAGATTGCACTTTATATATGTGTGATTTTTCTCCCTATCAGTCAATTTGAGAACAACTAAATTATAAGGATTCATTCCCTTTTTCCTGATAACTCCCAGATTTATTCCCTTCTAACCCCAAAATTCATTCTAGAAGTCCTAAGTCTTACAGTACAATTCTTGCTGACTTTGTGCAGTAGTTTAGGATAAAAAACTTTATTCATACACAATTGACAGTTATTGTGTTGGTAATAACTCTATTTTAACATGTAACTTTCAGAGTACAGGCAAAACAAAGTATCACCCCATGACAAGATGCAAAATACAACAAATAGCACTAAAAGGATATGGAAACTCTAACTGATAAATCCAATTTTTTAAACCCAAAATCTCAGCCTACAGTAGGCAAGAGTCTGTCTTGGCCAACTGAAGGAAGCCCTTTAGCCAGACAGGACTCACTGGTAAGCAGACAGGTGAAAGTAGACAAGTATAGCTTGCAAGGATCTACTGCTTGCCTTGCAATTATTTTTTTTCCAAGGAGCAGCCTATTCATTACTGAAAATGCAGAGCTGAGCATGAAAGGCTGCATATTTTGCAAAGAATCAAACCAGAACATTCTTTGGTGCGTTGGCCGGGAAACAAGTAGAAAATGAGATGGAATTGAATAGGAGAATCTAAAGGCAAAGCAAGTATTAGTATGTTAAGCAGAATTATAGTGAATATCTAGGGGTGGTGTAGTTTCATTGTTTTAAGTAGATGAGAGTTATTTGTTGTATGTAATTGTGATAATGATATTTAACCCAATGTATGTTCACGAAGACGTAGGGGTGGAATGTCGTGGTTTGAGCAGGAAGTGAGTTTTCAGGAAGTTACAGAGTACGTCTACGTGAACTTCCAGGGGTTAAATATCGGAAACTCCCAGGGAACCTCCCTTTTCCATCCAGGCAGCTGAACAGATAACAGGGCCGGTCCTGGTCCACCGTGTGGCCCCCGGGCCTGGCGGCCCGGCTGGCCCTGCTGCCCCTGCTGGGGGGGGCCGGCCCGGGACCGGTCGTGCCCTCCCCACCTGCCCACATCGATTGCTGGCAAAGCAGAAAGACAGGCTGCAGCTCAACATCCAGCGAACTTTTCCAGCCTAACCCCCGAGCCAGCCAGCGTCAGGGGAGTCCAGGGGTCCCCGGGAGTCCCTGGGAGCAGCCCAGTTCGGGCTGGGCCCACCCTGTTGAGACCTAGAGGGTGGGCAGGTGGCATTTATAAGTATTTTTAATGATTCCTGACTGCGCGGACGCTCGGAGCTCCGACTTTCGGCTCTCCCCCCAGCTCGGCCTTGAAAAACTGACAATGATAAGCCGCAGCAGCCAGCTGAGGAAGAGAGCAGACCTGGGCAGATTTAACTCTTTCCTAGCAAGATGAAGCTTTCAAAACTCCAGCTTTTTTCCCTGAGAGAGAGAAAAGGACAGAATGATTTGAAACGTAGAACGACAGCATGATGCAAAGTCAGTGAAAGAACTGATGTGATTTTTTGGAAGAAGGGATTTGAGGCAGTGGACATTTCTGGACTTCTCTAGATGTAAACCATGGAGAAAATGGACCTGTTTTGTAAAAGCTGTTTGGGGGAATGCTGGTTCTAGTCAAGGATGGTGGACTGTTGTACTTGAGATTTCATTGAGAATGTTGTAATAGTGAGTCCCCCGCTCCTGGGATAAAAGGAGGTCTCTTGGATGGAGACGATTTCAGAGATAGAAGAAGAGAATCTTTGTTGTAAACTAGAGGAGGCATTCTTAAACGTTACCCCAAATGTGCTGAGGGGCCCATGGGTAGTCGTGGGAAAGGCTGCTGATGGGTGGGATGGCACAATCTGCAAGATTCCGGGCGGTTGCAGATTTGTGACACTGGGAGCCACCAGACCCTTTTTTTTGGTGGCAAATGTCTCCATGGGACACTGGAGAGACTGCGCTCCCAAAGTGATGAAAGATTATGTTTAAATGGTGAAACTGACTGAAAGTCATGGTTTGTCTCTCTGTGTTGGTTGTGGGAAAGTGAACAGTTGCTGGGAGAAGAAGAGGGGTTTTGAAGTTTCAATTTTTCTTTTTTTCTTTTTTTTCCTTTCATTCTTTTAGTGTGTGTGTTAATAAAACTTATCTGTTCAAACTTAAGTTGGGCCTGTTTTGCCTTTTCTCTCCTAATTCCATCTCACAGCAGTAAAGACACTCAATTTGGCGAACGTGAAACCACAACAAGTATCATTCCCAATTACCCATGAAAAATCTAACATAATTATACAGTATACTATTGTGCAACTATGATAGACCCAGGCTGTCTTAAATATTGTTTGATCTATTCATATACTTACTGAATTGCAAAAGTGGTATAGAAATACACCTACTTTTGCCAGTTATCATCAAAACAGTTTATGTTTTCAATGAGATTAAAACAAAACTATACTGTTCAGCGTTTAATCATTGTGGGTCAAAATTGAAAGACAAGTTTACTAATAAAAGCCTTCCACAACGCACAGCTCAGGACTCAAAAGCAAACTAGCATAAGCAAAAAATGCAATCCACCCTTTGGGAAAAGAAAGACTCCATGTGTCTATCGTCCTACTTTTTGGAAGAAGGTCTTACTTAGGACTAGCTGCTGTCTGTTCAGCTGACAGTCCAAGACTAGTCTGTGAGGCAAATCAAAGCAAAGTTAGGAGGAGACAATGGGGACAGTTTCTTCAAAAGCACGTTCTTAATCAGAATGCTAAGGTAGGTTCACTCAAGCAGTTCATTCACACACACTTAAAACAGGTATGTAAAAAATGGCCTTTACCATTATTTACCCTATGTCTTATAAGCTAACTATAATTTCTGAAACAATCTCATCATTCTAAAACAAGTGAGCCTCCTGTGATCCTCCCTTTGGGAAGACATGTTAAAATACTGAATTTCTCATGCAATTGAATACTGATATCCCAGTAAATTCTAAAATGATTAACAGGAGAGCTGGAACCTGAAAACTGGCATTCAACATACTATGCATTAGCTACGTCAAAGAAACAATGTGCAAATCTACACAGTAATCACTATACTCTCTTAAAAGTTGTTTATCCTTATTTTTAAATCTTGCATTTTTAGACTGCAAGATTTTTAAATAAAGCTAATAGAAAAGCTAAAAAAAGCTAAACTTGAATGTGAGTATGAGGCGTTGTTACAGGATGCATTAATTTCTGTCTTTTGTCCGACCTATTTCATTACATTAATATTTGTACCTTCATTACAAAATTCTTCAAGAACTCATACACCCTTGCTAGGGCAAGTCACAAATAATCTTATATGGATTTCTACCTGTCATATGGATTACTTTCTTGTAATACAGAAACTATGATTTATTTGTAGCTCCATTGATCAAGCTACATGCCTGTCAAAATGCTTAGATTCAGGGAGATAAAATTCAGGCAGAACTAGCTTCTACAGCAGAGATTTTTTTCTTCTTATCTTTTTATAAATTTAGATACTCTAACTCAAATTCTCTGAGCAGTTAAATTAGCAAAGTCTGACTTTCCCTAACTCTGTACTCTACAGTTCCTATACAGTGCTCAATAAAGGACAGCACAAATCTCTGGCTTCCCTTCAACTAAGGCCCTAACAACAGTATGAATTTTCTTACTCAGCTGCCTGGTTTTATGGCACTACCTATTTTGAAATGCTTAGCATTTTGTCAGATTTTGCAGAAACTGGGTGAAAGATTAAACAGATAGTGGTACAAATACATACATAAAAAATAAGCTTTCATGTCTTAGGAAGTTACAGTAAAAATTAAATACAGTAGGGCTTTCCAACACTGAAGAAACACCTACAACCAAGTTCATGTTGCCGTTCATATACTGTCTTCCTGGCTCAGCCAGCACATATACAGAATCTGTTGATTTGGAGCTGGCTTAAGCTCAGAGAAAGCTCATTGATATTGTAGTCAATTTTAATTAACCAAAAATATATCCACTATTGGTTTTGGCAGTTCTTTTAGACTTTTTTTTTAATTTATTAGTGATTTTCCTCAACAATCAAATAAAGTTGTTCTAAATCCATGCAATGTGGTATACTAAAAAATCTAGTATGGTAAGAATTTGCAGTTTTTCATTCACATTAAATAATGTATACCATAAAAGCAAGCATACACTTTCAATTTACCATTTACCACCTAATGAAATCTAAATAAACAAAAGAATGTATTTTTACAATAAACAGAAATCCCAACTGAATGGGGCTTTAAAATTTTAGATGAAAAATAACCTACAAATTATTTAACTTTATGAGAGAATTACCACAAAAGCAGTATTTAGTATTTACAATTCTATTCTTGACAGCTATTACTACCACATCAATTCCTCATACGAGGGTCAATGCACTTTAAAAAAATCCTCTAGAAAACAAACAGCCACAGCAACCACTTTTTGTCTGGAGAAAAAAACCCAGTAAACGAATGCTATATTTGAGATCACAGTTGTGGGAGGCCAGAACTGTGCTTTGATTATGTGGCCACATTACCTCCACATTAGGAAAAAATTATCCCTTTATTACAGGCAGATAGTTTATTCGGATAATTGAGAAAGATGCAGGCAGCAGCTGTAGTTAAGTCTCCCTCCATTTTAAACTATATAGACTCTCAATAGCAATTAATCACTAAGTTACTTCTCATTAATGAAATAATTTTCATGATTTAAATGTTAATCTGAATCTAATTTTAATTGCAGCACAACCATGATCATGAAGCTACTAAAATACAGAAATTGCAGATTCAAAAAAAGAGAAATCATGTTAGTCACTTGGTGTAGCAGTTATACAAAATCAGAAGGCTAATGAGAAAGATTTACACAATGATCCTTTGAGGTGAATCCTGATGTTCCTCTCCACAGTAAATTAACTTATGACTTGGAGAATAAACCTGGAAATTTGACTCTAAGCATCATGAAGGTCTACTTTTCCAAGTCTGTTGGTTTTCACAGGACGGAACTTGTCCAGCAACTTAAATTGCTCTGATTGATAATTACTGTAACTACTTCAAGAAGGAATCAGTTGTGCATATTATAAAGGAACTACAATGTATTGTGGAAATGTGGAAGTAAACAGATGACATCTGCATATTTCCCAAAAATTTCTTCTTGAAGTTTTGGTATTGTTTTAAAGGCACTCTTCAAGGTATCTAAAATGTATATAAAATCCAATGGAAACTCTACAGCACATTATGAAAAAAAGGGACAATATAAAGTGTTAATTGTTACACGTGACACTGGGTTTGATTCTTCCTAATTTATCATGTGGCACAAATTCCATAACCTTAATAAAAATCAACACTTTACTATCCTGTCTTCCCTCCCCATCCCAGCCTCCAGGATGACCATTTAATGTAACAAGATTTCTTCACGTAATCTCAAACTGCTGGCCTTTCACTTAAGATCACTTAAGAGGAAAGAAAAAATACACATTCTCTAGTATAGTGTTGGAAAGTATCAGGCTTTGACCTATCATAGAAATTGGGCTTCGAAACAGCCCTGTACTACTAGTAGGATCACAGAAACCCCAGAACAAGCCAACTCCCCCAACACACAAAAACACGATCACAAACTTTTCCGAATTTTGAAACAGACCATCATCTCTTTTTGAAATAATGTTAGTCTTTTCCCTTACATGAAAACCATTTCCTTCTTTCTTTAAGGGTAAGCAAACTATACATGCCTGTTTGTTGCAGAAATTGAAGTACCAAATCTGACATAATTTCACTGGATTCTCTTGTTGTACACTTTTACATTTGGCTTGATAGTTGATTATTTTTGTGTGCTGCTTGAAGAATCCAGCTGCTAATACTGCTGACTTGTGGCTTCCCAACTAAGAAGCCAGAAGACCCAAAAGTATCATACTACAACATATCAGCCTATAGTTCTTCAGCAGGTGTGGCTTCCAAGTCTCCCAGTACTAGTACAGCTAACCAGGCATGCTGCCAAGAAGATTTGAGTTACACACAGAGTTTGTCTAGAGAAACTAGAAATTGGAATGCAGGAGGAAAAAAACCTCAAAAACAACTAAACAAAAACATCCCACCACCCTAACTTTCAACATTTAAATATCTTATGTGAAATTGAGCTACTTTCTATATTTATCTGTGTTAATCACCAAAACCCACTATATACTTACTAACTATTTCAGCAGGTGCATGTGAATTTGATACAGACTTTTTTTTCTCCTGGGACTGCACTACGCTGAATATTTAATATTTACTATCATTAAATGATTACTGCATTTTTATTTTTCCCCCTTTTTTTCTATTTTGCTCAATTTCAATATATACATTT
>VYZR01053127.1:17943-37450 GCA_013400675.1 Oxylabes madagascariensis | reverse complement strand
CTTCCTTGTATTCATGTGAAACTTCCTGTACATCAGATTCTGCCCATTGCCTCTTCTACTACTGCTCAGCATCACTCAGCACAGCCTGGGCTCCATCCCCTTAGTACCCTTCCTTCAGATACTGATAGACATGGATGAAGCCCCCTCTCAGTCATCTCTTCTGGAGGCTGAAAAATTCCCTCAGTTTGTCCTCATAAGAAATGCTCCAGTCACCCTATGTCTATTGAGTGCAACTGTTTTGAAGATGGGGCCATTCATTCTAAGCAGAACTTTAGCCGGAACAACAGTTATCTTCTGTTTTTGCTGCCTGGGTCAGCTATTCCTCTAATCCAAAAAATAGCTCTTACTCTCTATGCCAATGAATCAAGAGAAACAACTGGTTTCTTTGAAGGCTTTTTTCCAATAAATGCTGCAGCAGCCTCTCACAGTGCTCCTCACAATTCTATATAATGCTCACTGATCTAAGGATACATATAAAATGAAAAGTCACTAAACTTATACTACTCCTCATGGAATATAGCGTCAGTAGAGTAGATTTTACCTTACAGGCTGTGGCAGTTTTCACTCTTAGCACTTCCAATTACTAAATTTAATTCAAGTTAGATACAAAGACCCACCTATCCACCATCCTTCTTCTGTGAACCACTTCACAAAACCTAATACCTCAAGGATAGGAATTGGTTTCTTCGTACAGCTTCTTTTATAAGAGAGAATAAAGTCTCCATTTTTCAGATGGAAAACTAATGCAGGGACTTTTTTTTTCAAAAACAGAAAGCAAGCAGAATAAAACATAATATTCAGTAACAGTCTTTTAAGTTGTCATTCAATGGTTTATCCACTACATTATCTTCCCATTCTAAAATATGCTTGTCCCTGCTACAAAAAAAAAAAAGCACTCCAGGCTTCTGATACCCAGGGACAAAGTTAAGAGGGGCATCCACAAAAGTACAGGACACAAAATGTGATCCTACTCTTTTGCCCAAGTCAGTAAATTCAGTCTGTCAGGAGGTATAACACAAGGCAGATCACTGTCAAAAAATGTCCATCACAGGTGAAACATCTAATATCTGCAGTCTTTCCTGAGACATAATTGAAAATATTCTTCTATTCGTAATAAACCAGAGACATTCTTCAACATATGCGATGCAGTGATGAGATTTTTAACTAAGCATCTGATTAAGCAATTACATACATTTTGTTCAAGTGAACACCTTGAACTAGAACATAAGAAAAGACAGCAAAAATTAGCAGTTAAGTGTGCTCTCTGGTAATTTCTGGTTAGAAATAAATAAACACAAAGAAACTTCAACAGAAACACATTCCAACAAGATATTCACATTAGTTTTTACATTTTTAATTTTAAAAACACAAAATAAAGACTAGCAATCTAAACAATTCTAGCACATGAGGCTAAAAACCCACTTACCCAAGCATGCTGTCTCCAAAAGCAGCCAATAAAGGATGCCTTGAAATCAGGACTAGAACAAAACAAGCCCATAATGGTACTTCCCAGAAATACTCTCCCAACCTCCAGCAATTTTCAGCTTGTTCCCCTTCTGAGCCAGAAACTGTCATTTTGTATGTAGTAGCCCTCAGCTGACATATCTGTTGTGAACCTGCCCCGTTGTTTTTGAATCTTTATGTAATGTTAGCATCCACAGCATTCCACAGCACAACTACACATTTTGTGTAGAATCACCACCTTTGTTGCCTTTTACTTTTGTCTGATGCCTTCTCATTTTAAAGTATGAAACTGTCCACAATCAACCAGAAAAGACACACAAACAGAAAAAGTGCTTTTCAGGATGAAAGAGAATACCATCATTTTCCCGGTCTTGTTTATGAATCATTATATGCTCACTGAGGCTTCTTTCCCCCAACTTTATCGGGCAAATTCTGAGATTGAAATGACCACTTTTTTCCAGTACTTAAATGTTATCTTCAACTTGTTCACTATGAATAAGCAACATCAAATCCATTCACACAGGATAAGAGGGTGAATGGCAGTCACTGAAGATACTACCATGTCTTTTCCCTATACAAATCTCTGAATCAGCACTCACAGAGCTGCAACATAGCCTACCCTAACTGGACCAAAACACATAGTTTAAACATCTGAAATCTTCTCAAGCACAGTTGTAAAAATTTCCTAAACACTTGAATAGATAAAGCACATGATGAAATAAAACTATCCTCCCTCTTAAACACTCCACACCATCTTCTGGGGATCAGTCACAACAGGCTTGCCCCAAATTCTTATTCAGATGTAGCACTGTTTGGCCAAGTCATAGAAAAAAACTGCTGGTTAGATCTAGAAAAGCAATCTTCCAGTGGAGCACTAAGTCTTAGATCTCCAGAAAATAAAGACTGCATTAGTCGCTCATGGCTTATCTTATGTCATGTCATCTCATGTCAACTGGGCTTTCGCTAGAACACCTATGGCAGAGTGCCAAGTTGTAAAAATTTAACCATCAACTTAACAACTTAACAACTATGTAACTAACAACTATGTATTGCTTTTATAACAGAGATATGGGAATATGGGGCCCTAGAAGATACTTCGTATATACAACCAAAACACAAGAGAACTTCTTCCTCTACCTCTTTCAGATTATAAAATGTTTGGTTTATTTGATCTATAAGAATAAAGTACCTGAAAAACACTACTTCAGTTCTCTCTGTATCTAAAACTCCATGTTATTTTTCCAGATCAGTTTTGTAAGGGGTGTATGTTGCCTGGCAGCAAGTGCACTGACAATAGAGCAAACTGGTAATTAGCTAAAACTCATCCAACCATCTACATCTGCATCACAAAAACCATACAGGCAAAATGACACCAGAGTTGCTAAAGACTAAGGTAAGCTCTGCCAAGCCAAAAGGAAGAAAAATCCATCAATTCTGAACAAGAGAAGGACTACTCAGAACAGCAGTGATCAAACTGGAGAGGCATTTTCCAGCACCCATTGCCTTTGGAAAAGACAGAAAGAAGATGAAATTGGAAGGTCACCATGAGGCGCAGGAACAGTAGGGAGTCTTTCTCACATGCAAAGTAATTTAGAGTAGAAACGGTGAAAGTCTTCACAGTTAAATCCACCACACCCCTCCCAAAAAAAAAAAAAAAAAAAAAAAAAAAAAAAAAAAAAAAAAAAAAAAAGAAAAAGAAAAGAAAGATTGGTAGCGCCAACAGTCTGCTTTTGCTGACCTAGCCCAGTGGATAGTACTGGGCAACCTCAGAAACTAAAAGTGCTGTTCATTGTGCTTTTGCAGCAACTGTTAAAAACTCTGCTGCCTTCAGCAGAAGCTGGAAGAGATAGGCAAAGTATAAAAGCCACAACTTAGTACTTTCCCTAAACTTAACACAGGCAAAAAACAAGATAGCTGTGAATTAATCACAAATGACCATAGGAAACAAGCTCCTTACTGAGAAAGCTTTTTAAAAGATGGAGCTGGATAATAATCTAGGACCTGGGGAAGAAACCTGTGGAGCATAAGTGAGGGCTAGAAGGTCAGCAGTGGGGCTGAGAGAAGTACAAAAATGGTGTACAGGAAGACACATGGGGAAAACCGGCCAAAAGTAAAAAAAAAAAAAAAAAAATTTCAGAAGGGAAGGGAAAGGTACATATCTACATTTATTACATATTTTGAGTTGTCATCACTACACAGCAGAATTCCCTTGAGGATTCACAAAGCAGACTTCCCAGATAAGGCTCTAAAAAATTAAAAAGGTTTGCTATTACTGATTAGGTTATACAAACTAAATTTTTAGTATACTGATGGCCTCACATCTGCCAGACCCATGAAACAACTGCACCAGAGAAACACAACCATGATTTGTATGTTTTACAACACCAAGTATGTTTCCCAGGTACAACTCATCTGATCAAGTATAAATATCTATTTTAACTAATTCTCTTTAGTTTCCTACGGAGAACTACTTAGTATGATTTGAAATGTTCCAGGATTCAGAGACAGCTTTTCTGGGACAGACAGATTTGACACAGAACTTAGGAGAATCAACCATGCCACCTGTACTAGTAGCAAAGTCCAGCTGGGATAGCCCAGAGTATCACCTATGGGCCACTAAAGGTGAACACCTAAAGGTGCGTCTTGTATGTATGTAAGTGAGGAACCGAATGGCATCAGCTGGGCAAGCCAGGTACCCCATGTCCCTTCATTTTTAATGGACAACTAATCAGCCCAGTCAAACAAACAAAAAAGCTGTTCAGCTAACCACCACCAGAACTATTTGCTCATGGCGCCTCTGACTGTAATAAGATATTAAATATTGTGCATACACATAGACACCTAAATTTAAGTGTATTGAACCCCATTCATACCTTTACCCATACCTTCAAGAGTCACCTGCCTAAGTCATTTCACTCAAAACCAGTGAAGCTCAGAAATCTGTTTCTAAAACAGGTTATTCCTTCTAGCCACTTACTTCACCCCACCAACTATAAAAGCAAGTGGGTATGTGGCCAAATGAATCATAGTCCTTTTCTAATAAAGAAAACTGCAAACAGAGAGACTGCTAAAAGAAGTGGTTATAATATCCACATCGTATTTGTGAATACTTCAGGGAAAACCACTGTTTATTGCTTTGCCTGTGGAAGGCTTGTTCTTTAGTCTAAAACTAGGGTAAGTATCTGTGATCCCATGCATCACCAGAAATTATCTGATGCAAAAATACACGTCCGTTTCCCACCACAACCAAGATGAATTATATAATCTTTAGGAACGTTCGTAGGAACAGAAACAGGTATGAAAGCAGAGAAATATCTTTCAAGAAAAAGCAGTGTCATTGAATTTGCTCCCCAACTAATATGATTTTTTTTGCTGAAGAAAGTATCTGATGTTAACATTCAAGACTCATAAAATTTCATAGTCATACCTAAGGGATTGTGAGGGTACTATATATGCATTTAATTATAACATCCATTAGCTCGATGACCTTTATTGGATTGTTCACCACAAAAAGTTACCTACTTATTCTGCCCTCCTCAAGCACACCTCCCCAGCTTTCTGGGTGTTTCAGAAGGTTTTCTTTAAATGGTTTAGGGGAGGTTTTGGTTTAGCTATTGTGGGCTTTCTTGGCTTCAGCTAACAGCAAAACTTTTAACAGTTTCAACATTAACCATAAATATACCTCAGAGCTGGGAAATTTGTTTTGGAAACTACAACAAAAAATCCCCAAACAACCAGCCCCCAACCCCTCCAAAATTTCTAAGACACTGACCTTTATACACACCCAGATATTGTCACAGCTGTTAAAACATTTCTGCAATCTATTAAAAGCCACAAAGATGCTTTATCATTTTTAGTTCAGTGCAAGTTAGGCTTCTATATAGATTGAGGCCCACAAATCTTCTATAATCATTTTTAAATTCTTAGATTTAATGGGCAATTTCTGTTCAGAAAGTTGCTTTCAAATAAGTCACTTCTAAGGCAAATAGTGTATGATTAGATACAGATAATGGGTACACATTGTTGAAGCTGTTTTACAGAATTTTACACCTTACTTTATGCTACAAGAGAACCAAAACACAATGCCCAAGAAAGTTTTAACTCCTATATCATTTGTACATACCTGTACATCTTCCCTAAGCATACTTGACAGCTTCTGGTTTACATGTTCAAGAATTATGCAGGTGTTTTAAATCAATTGTTCCTTTTCTTCGGTAGGAATAGGTGCACAACCAGACTGCAAAGTGCTGTCTTCCTGAGATCTTTCCTTCTTCTCCCAATTTCCGGCTCTATTCCTATCTTGGTATATTCCCTCTTAGGCCAAAGCAATGCTTACACAAATTAAGTCAAAGCACTTGGGAAAACAACAGAACTTATTGCATCCGTCAGCTCTACACCTCCCATGCCACTTTCACATACCTGGCTCAGAATTTTCACCTCTGCACTTCACCTCTAATGACAAACAGTGTGACAGCCAACATTTGGAAGAGAAAGGAACGTTTCCAAAGTGGACCGCATTCAGTGGCTTTCTTTTCTCATCCCCAAAGATGTTCACAACACAGGAAGAGAGGATGTGCTGCAGGTTGTGGAGTAGAAGGCATAGAAAAGGCAGCGTTGGAGTTTGGAGAAGGGGGAGGAGAGGAAGAAAGGAGGTTTGAAGTGTCACTGCAAGATGGATCGAGACCAATCTCTCACCACAAAGAAGCAGAACTGAAACAGAACTGTGCTGTCTCTGCATGTCACCTACATGCTGAAACACAATGGTATCACACATCTGCCTAGAAGAAAATAACTTCTCTGAATGATAATGCTACACCAAAAACTTGTATTCAGATGAAAACAGGGTTCCTAACGGTCCTTTTGTAAGCGACCATTTTCTAGGATGTAATCTCCCATAAGAGATATAGTCTTTGCTTTTCAAGGCTATGGTCTCATTTTCTGCTATTTGCAGTAGTTTTCAGATAAGAATCTTTCCAACTGATCTAAATCAGAGAATTGATATGATCAAGCCATAATTTAGCACTTCACTATATTGACCAGAATGGCAGTTCTACCATGAATATTCTTACAGATCGATTGATAGTGAATACCCCAAGCTAGGCATAAAATACCCCACAATGTCACCACAAAGTATCATGGAATTTCTCTCAGTTTATATTTTTTTTTAGTATTGATAGTTTTTCATGTAGTGTAACTTTTTTGTACTGTAACATGACCCACAGCAACTCAGAGTGACCCTCTGGGGTATGCACAAATTCTCAATGCAATTTTGTAGCAACACCCTTACTCACTTTAGTGGAGTCAGGATTCCACTCTATGAATATCCGTTATATGTACAGCTTTACAGACAGTAGAAGGTACTGTCTTTGAGGGAAAAGTAACATTAATGCTTTTGATCACTGGTCATGCAAAATCAAACCCAAAAATTATACTGAATAATTTCAACAGACTTTATGTTCGATCTAGCAGGCTTTTCATAGGCTTTGTTAAATCTACACTGAAGCTAAAGTGTGTGACAAGCCAACCCTCTGCACAGCAGGCTGATGTTCAATGTTTCAACAAAAAGACCATCAAATTGGATTATTTCTTGCTATTATATAATCATTATTGGTAGACATTAGGCAGATGGAAATCATTCAAAGATGTTTTAAAACACACACATATGTTTTCTCTCAATTCCAGTCCAAGTCGCACCAACACAATTTCAGTGACTTCAGTGCAATCATGCTGAGCAGGTATGAAAAAGGACCAGAACCACTCCCCCGCTATTCTTCCCTGTCATCCTTACCATATAAAAATACCAGGATTTTGTGGGAAAGAAGTGATGGGTTCTCCAAGTGCTGTGTTTTATCCAAGGAAAGTCAGAATAACAAGATTATCAGCTTTGTTCCTAAATGTAACAAACTATAGAACAGCCTAGGCTTTTTCAGTCAAATTCCCTGGTGAATGTAAAAAGGGATGGAAGCACTTCCTTTTCTACAGTGCTTCTAAAAAGAGCAGAAAAAGTCTTTATTTTCCAGTGATGTTATTGATAGTGTATCAAGACACAAGAACAGTATTTAGTATCAAGAAACCCTGTTGTACTGTCCTGTGTCACACACCACCTGTTTATAGCACAAAACTTACACATTAACACATTACTAATACAAAGACTGCTCTCACAGCTTTTTACTTCACCATTTGCGCAATCAGGATTCTGAGAAGTAAAAAAAAAAAAAAAAATTAAAAGTAGAACAAAACTATCCCCCCAAAAAACCCTAACCTAAAACGGTAGTGAAAACAATATTTTGTCATAAGTTGAAGTTTAGTGTAACTTATAAGATAGTCATCTGAATGATTATGGTCATCCAAATAGTAAGCAAGATGATCCAATTCATAATTCTGTATCTCCAGTTTAAAGACAGAAAATAAAAGCTGTTCATACTAACCCTCCAAAAGAATTATTTGAGTATCATAAACATATTTTTTAAAAAATATTTTCATTGCACAGAGGTTTTCTTTTTATTTTCCTGTACAAAATTAATCACAAATAAAATGTTTATACTAATAAGGAAAAATCATAAAAGGAAAATTAATAGCTGAAAGCAAATTAAAAAGGAAAGCAATATTTTAAAAATATTTTGTCATTTCTCAAGTATAGCTATTCTTTTTGTTAGGGAGAAACACACAGTTTACATCCTAGCATCTCTTCACTTTTAAAAACATATATTAAAATGAGTGGTCATTGGAGAGCGAGTCCTCCTACCTTTCACAATGAGAATACCAAATTACATGAGTGGCTTATACTCCACTGCCTAACAGTGCAGTATTGAAGTGCTACTTGATTACAGGTTACTTTGATATTTTAAAACTGAAAATTAAGGCAGTATTAATATGAATATACTAAAGAATTTAGTATAAATATTTTTGGTCAAAACCTGGGCTTTAAAGTATTTAAGCTTGCTTTTATTAATTCTTACCTTAATATTCATTTATGCCATGGTTATATCGTTATGTTAAAAAATAGTGATGTCACAAATATGCAGTGCATAAGGTTTGCTTTTTAAAGGAAAACTGCATTTCCACAACACTGCAGATTTTAAGACACACAAGGACAATTACGTACACAGTTGGAACAAGGTTTCAGATAAGAACTAGCGCCAGTTTGGAAATAAACAAGATAATAAAAAATAAAATGCTAGCAATAACCTAAATTTCAGAGAAACTAGTGCCCCTCCCTTCGGGAGTCATCGCCTTCAGGAACGACCCCAGTCAGAACGGGCATCGCCGCGGTTTTACTGCCCTGAACTTCACATGTGGCTCCGAGACCGAGCAGCCTGCCTCTGGACCTGCGGCCCCAAGCGCGTACCTGGGGCTGCTTCGTCCCGGGCAGTCCCCGGACAGGCCGGACCGCGCCGGGTCCGGGCCGCCCCGGGAGGGGGAGAGGAAGAGCCGCCGGGTCCGGGCTGCCCGGGGAGGGGGAGAGGAAGAGCCGCCGGGTCCGGGCCGCCCCGGGAGGGGGAGAGGAAGAGCCGCCGGGTCCGGGCCGCCCCGGGAGGGGGAGAGGAAGAGCCGCCGGGTCCGGGCTGCCCGGGGAGGGGGAGAGGGAGAGCCGCCGGGTCCGGGCTGCCCGGGGAGGGGGAGAGCCGCCGGGCTGACAGTGTCTGCCAGAGCGCGGGCCAGGAGCCGCGGCCCAGCAGAGGCGCAGACTGCCCGAGAAGACAAGCCTTGCAGCCTTGCCTGGGGTCGTGAGGAGCAGGTGAGAGGAGCCCGGCGCTGGCCCAGGGGAGCGCAGCCTCCCCCGGCTCCGCTTTAACCATCGGCTGGCACCGCACCGCATCCCTCCGCCTCCCTCGCAGCCGCCTCACCCACCCGCAGAGAGGACACGCCGGCAGGGAGGGGGCTCTGCTCGGCTTTGGAGGATATTTTAAGCGGGGAGCCAGATCCTGCCCCTGGGGCGCGGGCCCTGGCAGCCGACAGTCTCCACACACCCGGCGCTCGGGACTGGGACTTGGGGCGGGGAAAAAGGACGATGCCTCGGCGCCGAAAAAGCCTCACGAGAGCCAAGCGCCTTGCGGGCCCGGCAAAGGGTTAAAGAACAACATTTACCCCCGTCCCGGTCTGACAGGTCCCGCGGCCCCAGCCGCTGTCAGCACCTCAGCCCTCCCGGAGAGCCGGGGCGAGCCCCCTGCCTGTGCGAAGCAGCGGGAGAACGGGGGGTGGGCGCGGGAGAGGCGAGACGGGGAGCGGAGCCCCTCCGTGCCCCTCAGGGGCGCCGCACGCCGCTCCCCGCGCCGGGCAGCGGGAAGGAAGGAACAATGGGGGGAGAACCCACCGCTCCCGCTGAGGGAAGAGCGAGAGCCGCAGGGAGCGAGGGACACCCCGCGCCGCTCTCCGCTCCTGCCCGGGGCGGGACGGGCTCGGCGGGTCCCACAGCGAACCCCGTCCCGCCCCGGGGGACAAGGAGGGCGGAGGGACGGAGGCAGATCTCCAGGGCACCGCTTCGTCCCAAGCCCGTGGGTGAAGCCTCCTCGCCGCGGCTGGGTCGCCCTCCCCTCTCCCGCTAGGCCGATTACCGCTGCCGTGGCCGCCGAGTCCTCCCGCCCGCCGGAGCCGGGCTCGCCGCTCGCTCCCTCCGTCGCCATCTTCCCGCTGTATGGGCTCCGGCGCGGAGCGCGGTGCGGAGCCGAGTGGCGGAGCCGCCGCCGCCAGGCGCTTAACCCGCTCCCTGCCGGCAGGCAGCGATCCCGCCGGCAGCGGGGCCGCTTAACCCCTGCGGCGCCGCGCAGGAGGGGCTGCCGAGCCGCGCCGAGCCGCCCCCTGCGCCGGCAGAGGCCAGCGACTCCCGCCGCCGGACGCTCGGGCTTCCCCAGCCAGCCGCTCCCCGTCCTCCATGCGGCGGCCCGGAGACGGGCGGAGGGGGAGCGGGACCTCGCCGCGGGCGGCCGGCGCGCAATGGTGGCGGAGGGGAGTGTCCCCGCTACCGCGCTACCCGGGCCCCACGCACGCATCGCTCTCCTCCCTACCCACCCCCGTGGTTTAGCGGCAGGAGAAGGAAAGGAAGGGGAGTTGCAGTGGATTGGCTTACCTGATCCGTGAGACCTTTAAAGCAACTGAAGTCTTTGAGGGAAGGGCAATTGTGCCTCTTCCTTCCTGGGGGTGCTGACTGGAGGAATCACCTCTCCCTCCCCCTCCCCTGTGGAGAGATTTGGGGGAACATTCTGCTGCGAGCCATTGCTAGACTGGCTCATTTTCAAGACATGTTTTCAGAGCCTGTGTGAGGGTGGACACAGCCAGGCCCAGGGTTTTGGCACCTCTCAGACCCGGTGCTGGAGCTTGTCCTGACCTGGGGCTGTTCTTTGCCATTCCAGGTGGGCACTGAAGCCAAATCCTGTTCAAGATTCCTTCCAGAGGAAAGTTTTTGCAGCTGAGCTGAACCCGTTACCACAAAGGCTCAATGCTCCCACCCAGGAGCACTGTGCACTGCCTCTCTCTGGGGATGTTCCGCAAGGCCTTGCTGTACTGCTTTGCCCCGGCAATGGGGACCTACACCAAAACCAAATCTAAATGTACTGCCCTGTGGAACCAACTTATATCTTATAAGCTGAATTTACAACATTGTTTTTATCTGCAGCCACATAGAACTTCCACCAACAGCAGGCTCCTTTGAGCCTTGCCAGGCTGCAGCTTTCACAGGGCTGCTTCAAGTCTGCTGAACTAAATCCCTTCTCTCCAGGACCAGAAGTGGGCCGGTGCCTTGGTCAAAGACAGCCTTGGTCAAATGTTTTTCTAAGCATGCCGTACCTAAGGATGGAAGTAAAGCCATACATGAACTTTTTCCCCTTTACATTACCAGAAGGGGAACTGTGATTAGTAGAATAAATTCCAGTTCTAAGGTAAATCCGTGCTGAATGGAACAAGAAGAAGGCAGTGTCTAGGATCCATTACAGGGCACATAAAATCCAGTTAAACAGATGTTTTCTGGTTTAGGGTTTGTTTTTTCTTTCTCCTTAAAAATGAGCTCTCCTCCTACTCAAGTTTTACATTTTTTATAGCTATAGTGTGTGCTCACATCCCTTCTACCACTGAAGCTAAGAAACTACATCGATGACACATAGCCTAAAACAACTTGTTTTTCTCGGTTCTCAGCGCTCTAATACCATTTAACTTGTTTAGGACAAATTGTTGCTTGCCTTCTTTATTGACAGCAAAGTAACATACATTACTCATAATTATTATTTATATAAATTTGGAAGAGTATTTGGTGCTTTGCCTTCAAGAAACGCAACAAAAGTAATTTGTTTCCTATGAACTCTGTCATACTCCTCTCTAAAATGAGTTAAAATACTGAAGTTTTAAAAATTGCTTTATCATTATCATTGCCAGTATTTCCCTATTGTGTTAGAATCATCTGCTGTCCCTCACAGTTAGTTGTCTCTCTGAGTTAGTGCAAAGCATGAACACAACATATTGTGTAAATACTGGTTTTTAACGCCATATATGTCAGAGCAATGATGTAGCGAAGCACCATTTATCTCTTGCTCTGCTGAGATCATAAACTGCTTTAGCTGATATTTTATCAATTACCAAGTGTACATTTATCAAAATAACAATGAATACTATATTAGTCATAGCTTTCCTTTTCAGATTTGAGAACTGATCTCTCTTTCTTCATCTGAAGATAAATTTAGAATGATTACTGAGAGAGATGGGAGTGCTCAATCTCAACCAGCAAAAAATTATTAGAATAGATAGACCAGCAACACTTCAGTTAAAAGCCTATCTTCAGACAACTAATATCCAGCACATCATCCAAGTGCTGGAAGTGGTTTGACCTGCTGTTATGGTCAAAAAGATGACAGACATGGTTTTGAAGGAGAAGTGATCTATGTTTCTTCTTTATGTCATGAAATGAATTGTCACAACATTTTGAAAATATTACTGCTGTTTGTAATTGTATGAGACCATACTGCATGTTTGTGTTTCTTTGCTCTTTCCCCTAATGGCAGCAACAAGGCTTATGGCTGGCATGAGAGTACGAAAATCCATATTAGATATTGCCAGTCGCTACTGGGAGTAGATTCTCGTGCTGCACAGCAACCACTGCGTCATCAGTGATGGTGGTATGGTCCAAATGTCTTTGAGGTTTTGCTGCATGAAGAACACCTTCACGCTGGGGATCATCTTCAAAATAGATGGTTTTTTTCTTGATTGTTACTACTGCATCACTGGACAAGGTCTTAGTTATTCTCTGGTTATTTGTCTTATGCTACTGACATCCTCTCTCAGAACTGGCTCTAAACCCGCAGTAATACAGCATCTACGCACACTATGAATGACTTCAAAGTGAGGGACAGCATGACTTCATGATGCTGTCATAGTCATTTCTGTGCCTCCATTATACAGGGCAAAAGAGCTCTTTAATGCACGTCTAAGTTGGAGCCCTTCTAGGAGAAGAAATTGCCTTTGCTTTTACAGACAATTTTGTCACTACAGTAAGGCAAAGGAGTTGCTTCTCTCAGAGGAAGGTGCTCACTGTTTTACTATTAACATGTGGCAAGCAAGCTGAATGCAATCAACTGTTTTTCTGCTGTTCCAGTTTTAGTTGGCCTGAATAACATAAAGAAAAGCCCAAGCCTAGAGCAGGCCTGAAGTATATTTCTTCCCTATCATTAGAGAGCTGGCACAAAGCAGTGGAATGTGTCCACACCTTACAGGATGCAGCTGATGAACTGAATGGTGCTTATTACCTCCTGTAGCACACAACTGCAGTGACAGAAAATGCTTCCCTTGGTTTTATATTGATAGGGAAGCAGAATGTGTATTTCAACTGTACAATGTATTGTGGCTTTCCTGCCTTGCAATTAACCATTTGCATGGGAAAACAAACAAACAAACAAGTGTAAAATAGTGTTTTATTGCCTTTTAAAACAAACAAACAAACAGTGTAAAACAATATTTCATCTTTAAAAGCAATCAAAAAAACAAAAAGCTTGTGTCTGAATTTAAAGCAAGGAGGAGATGTTGAAGTCCCAAGATAAATTTTTTGCAGAATATTGGATTTCTGAGAAAGAGTAATTAACCACTGTAACATCAAAATCTTTCCAAAGGTCATCCCAATGAAAACTTGGATCATTGCTTCCATCACCCTCATCTAGGACTCATCAAGTTAAGCTAAACAACATGATTCAAATACTGCACTGATTATCTCTTCAAGAAACTTTGGTTTTGAAAACCTATATGCAGTAGAGAGCACATTGATAACTCTGAACCATTGGCTTGGGTTTTGTGAAGAAGGGGTTGCTTTCTCTAGAAGACAGCACACCACTGTCCAGGTGAAATTCAAAAGCAAAAGAGACAATATTCTAGAGGGCACGTTGGCTGATTTTGGGGATCTTAAAGTAACATTAAAAGGAAAGGTGAAAAGGAGGCAAAGTCGAAGCATTGAGAACCAAATAGAATCTCCAGTAGGGATTCAAAGAAGAGATGCTTTAATTGACTATGCAGAAGGAGCACAGTTAATAAAGAAAGTGTTGGGTGGTTGATTAGTGAGCATAAATTCAACAGTGTTGAATAGTACTATAAGCTAGTGATGTGATTCACACATGACTGGAGTGTTGAGAACTGTCTATAATTTGCTTAGAAAGGGACAAGTGCATAAAAAAAAGGGAAAAAAGCTATCAAAATAGAATGTTCTGTGTGTCAGCATTACTGACATCTCAGGAAAGGTTATTTGAATGTTTATGTGCTGTGCTTTAATGTTTAAAACATAAAATGAAGTATTTAGTGCCTTCTGCAAACATCATACCAAAGTACAAAATGGCTATATCCTCAAGTATCTTCTACAAAGGAAGAGACAGCTGCTATCACTGAGGCTTTGCTTTGAATGGCATCATTTTGCCAATACTGTAACATCCTGTAAACGTCTAAAAATTATGGATGACAATTCAAAAAGTTAACCTTGAGCGGGAGGATTCTAAATGAGACATCCTTTCAACACAAGAAGAGAAAAAGCTCGCTCCAACTGGAATCTAAAATTTGAGTGTTTGCTGTGCCTAAGTTTTAGAAATCTGAGCCCAAATTGGAATCTGGAAACTAAAAACGGATACAGCTTATGAATTTGAAACATTTGTTTTAGAGAAGTCTTGAAGTCTGTGTTATGCAAAAAGATCACACACTGATCTTCTTGGAGTTGAAATACATAAGCTTTCCTGTGAGGAAGAAGAAAACGATAACTCATTTGCTGTCAAGACAAAAAAGGAGTGTGTACAGCTTTCTAAATACCAGAAAAGTATAGAACAGTTAAAATTATCAAACTGAAAATTTATGAAAATATTCAGAACAGGTAAAATGTGTATCCTATTTCTCTCTTTTATTCATCTTCTCTTACTGGTGGGTACCAGTAAGGAATGTGAAGTAAATCCATAAAAGTTTTCTAACTGGAGCAATAAAGATGCAGGAATCAAGAATTCTCAGAACCAGTTTCCCTAAACAGGCATGATGACTAATGTACTTCTTACAGGCATCAGCAGTTCCAAGCAAAAACCCTACTTTTTTTCTGGACATGGGAGAAATGCTTGCTGCTGTGATCATATTGGCTGTAGTGGCAGGAGGCAGGAGAATTCATGCTGCAACTGCCAGACGTGGAAGAGTCTGTTCCTTTACTGGCAGGATTTATGCAGTGATCTGCAGTGCTGGGAAGTGCACTACCTCATTTTGGAATTTAACTCTTTGCCCACCAATCACCATACCATGAAATTAATTTTTTTCAGTGACTATGAAATCACTTTATTGCAAAATCTCTTCTCTTTTTTTTAAATTTTCTTTTTTTCCCTCTTCTTTTTAAAAATATTCCATTGATTGCTAAGCCTACTGTTTTAGCTTTTGTTCATTTTCATTATACAAAAGGTTAATTTTGAAATTGCCTTATTCTGCTGACGTCCTACGAACAAAATTGGATCACTAAATGCCCCTCTGTAGAGATGAAGCTATATCACTGCAAAATGGACCACTGTATCCTCGAAAAAACTCACCTGGAATTGGAATGATAGTGCACATAGTGGTAGCTGTCCTCCCTGCCAAACCCTACTATTGTTCTGAGATCTCACTGCGAGCACAGCACTGTGTATGGGATTCCAGCACATGAAACAGCTTCAAGAGGACCTTTACTCTGAAACAAAACTGCAAGAGAGGTTAATCAACTCATTGCCACGAAGGATGAGTTTCAGGAATGCGGTAACTACCTTAGCACTTAGATAGAACATCTATATAGGGGCTTGGTAATGAAATGTTTTTCGCATTGAAATGCTCCACTAGGGAAAAATTCCCTTGCTATTGAAGCACTCCACCAGGGAAAAATTCCCTTGCTAATGAAACAAAACTGCTTCAATAGGTTGTTAGCTCCATCACTGAACTGTAGAACCACAACCCAGGAGAACTGGCTCCTCTGCTGATGACACAGAACAGAAATTATTGTACTGAGGAGTTAACTCCCACCTGGAAAACAAGCATTTGCTAGAATAAGGGAACAAATTTTCTTGTCTGTTGGAAAGTGATGCACTTACTGATGTAACTCAACCTTTGCAATGTAACTTTATTTATAATCTCAAAGTTGAAAAAAACCTTGTGAAAAGACAAGAGATCTCTGTGTGTGTTCCATAAACTGAACTAATGTGATCGTATTGCCAAGACTCACAGTGACCTGAACAACTCATGCGTAGACAACTCATGTGTAAGTCTGTGGTTCAAGCTGATGGGTAACAGAAGACCAGGTGAATGTTTTAATCGAAAAAATAATCAGTAAGACAGACTGATTGTGAAATCATAACTAAAAAAGGCAAAATTAAAATTCATGTGGCACCCTGAATGTGTGCAAAATTCACTTATTTACATGTAAATGAGGCAGACAGAGGAAAGGCAGTGAGCAGGAGAGAGATAACCCTGACTAGTCTTTCCTGTCAAGCATCTTTCAATGTGCAACTGCATTGAAATCTTTAAGTCAGGGATTAGGGATTCTACCTTTGCTCTAATGTTTAAATTTTGGATATCCATAAGATTATCTTTTGTTAGAATTTTGCTCAGCATGTCCCTCGCTATTGAGATGTCACTCAGATTGTATGGGATTGATTCCCAGTGTGTCATTTGCCTACCTTACTGGGAATTAAGTGGGAAAGAAATTTAAAAAATGAGTATGAACTAACTTCGTTGCAAAAATAAAGAATTTTTAGGCTCCTGAGTTTCATCAGCTCCCAAGTTTCATCAATAGATGATGGGGACTCTCTTGCCTTCTGTGCCTTGACAATTTCCTCTGAGATTTCAAGACTGAGCATGAATTCAAAGCCGAAGCTCTACAGAAGATCTACTGCAGCCAGAAATCTGTATTAATATGACTTTACAAAATATCTTGGGAGGCTGAACAATCTTGCTGCAGGACAAAGGCAGAAAAAAAAAAAAGAAAGTCAGTGGATTTGGAGTGAGGAATATTTACATAATATTTGATCTTTGTTATTTTAAAACAGCTACAAAATATGATTCATAGAACTCTAGGACTGGATTGCCAATCAGTTAGTCTAACATCTTCCAGATTCTAGAACACGTTACGCAGTCCTCTAAATAAAATGATCGCTTTACCATCAGAATTTTGTTGCATTTTTTTCCTATTCAAATCATGCTGAATGTGTTAGCTATAGCAGTTATAAGCTATATAAATTCTGCAAAATTTATAAAAAATTAAATCTGTCCTGATGCTGGTGACTTTCTGTTTGGGAACGATCAAATAACCACAATATCTTTCTGAGTCTGATTCTATTTGTGCTGTTATTTGAATACAAAAGCAAATATAAAGGGAAGATCAGTGACTTGATAAGGACCACAGAAGACTTTGTAAACTGTAGCTGAGAAGGGAAATCTTGGAATACTGGTTTGCAAGTACTGAAGTGAATATCTAAGTAAATATATACATTTAATGATATGAGATTTAGATGTCCCTATGCCAAGATAAAGAGATTGAACTGGAAATGAACCAGTACTTTAAAATATTGCACTGTCAAAAACGAATGATTTTACAGCTAAGGAAGACTTCATTTCATTAAAGTTTGTGCTATTCTGTACTGTCGATACCCTTGAGATACAACAGTATTTGTGTAAAAACAGAACACAAGTCCTTTTTTAGATTTAATGGATAGTTTGTTGAAAAACCATTTGATTGTGAAAAACATCAGCACAACATTCTGTCACAGATGGAAAACTATTCTATTAGAAGTAGAAATGAGCCCACAGAAGCACTTCTTCTGAAAACAAATTGTAATTGGCAGATAACAAGAGGATATTGGTAGTATTTCTGAAGGTAAAAGGTATCCCAGACTATAAGAAAAATGAGCACGTGCATTTAGCTTCTGTTTATCCTGTGAAAAGGCTTTTCAGAAACGTGACCTCTTGAGGGAGTTTTGTTTTGCAGAGATCACTCCAGAAACAACCAGAGCAGAGCAGCAGCCTAGAGCAAAGCTGCCTCTCACTCCTGGCAGTGTGAAAGGATTGCTCCCCTGTCTTTATTTGAGGCCCCTCAGGAAGCCTACAGGATGCTGGTTGCTAGGCAACACCCAAAGCTGTGGTGTGTATAGCATAGGTATTAATTATTGCCATGGGCCTTTTCTGTGGAAGATCCTGAAAATATGCCGTTAGACACATCATAGGATAAATAATTTTTCATTCTAATGGACAAGCATTATTAATCTGCAGAAAATTCGGAATTTGATAAATTGTTCAAAGGCGACTGACTGTGCCAAGTCTAATATTTGCTTTTTGTTGCGATGCTGTTTTGTAATTCCAGCAAAGGGATTTGAACAGCGATATGGTTACAGTAAGCTGTTTAAAGGTTCTGAACTAGAATATTACTTCATTGTTTCCCTGATTAAAGTGCCTAGCTCTTAACTGATCTTTACCAACACTTTATTTTGGGTAGTTCAGGTCAGTAGTTGAGCTAAAAAAGAAAGCCTTAGAACATGAAAGTGGTAAAATAAAATATGTAATAGCAGCTGCATGTGGCAACAGAGAATTAGAAACAAAAAATCCAAGAAATTAAATCTTGTGAAAGAGGCAAGTTTTAGTCTGGTAGTGTCTACCATGAGACAAGTTTCTGCACATCATTGATGACACTGGCTTGTATTTATGGGAGAGGAGAGCTGCTCTTCCTCCTCTAGCATTGCCTATCTAGCTAGTCATCAAAAGCATAATGGGATGTGTTCATGGTACATTCCACTTTTAAGTGGATGAATACTGAGAATGGTAATACCCCATGAAATTAAGCAGGGTAGCCTAGAAGTTACTCTTGTTACTGCAAAGGAAAATGGAAGTCACACTAAGGCAAGTCATTTCCAAAGGTGAAAACATAAATGGCAGCATATTGGAAATTCCTGTGAAGTGACAGTGACAAACTGTAACCAATGTCCAAGAAAATAAATTACTGTCTCAGGACATGAACTGAGTAATAAGAAAATTAGAGAAAGAAATTCTTGAACTTAAATCAATTAGTGCAAGTAAAAAGAGTGCTAATTATTTTCCAGTTGAAGAAAGAAAATGATACTGTGGGTGGAGAGCTCAAAGGGACACTAATAAGAGGTTGTGTGACTAAAAATCTATGTACATACAAGGATGCCTTCTCCCGCATCTTGGATACACTGATATTTGTGGAGAAGGAGCATGAAATGTAGCAAACAGGAACAGAAACACTTTGGCTTATGTGACCTGTAGATGCAGCACATTAGAGGGTAAAAACTCCCACTCTGTTTCCTCAGCTGTGTCTTTTTAGATGGATATGTGACAGAAAACTGCCGTGAATATTGACATTAGAAAATTTGCCATGGGATGCTTCAGAAATTGGAACACCAGTCAGACTGGTAATGTGCTGCTTCAAATACCCATAGAGCATGCTAGCCAGCAAACTTATCAGGTAGGCAACAAAAATGATAAAATTGGGAAATGATTGAACCTGTCTTCTTCCAGTGAAGAAGTCCAGACATTCAATTTCAATCAGATGAGGGCAGAAGGCATGAAAATTTCTTCAACT
>VYZR01053121.1:0-10046 GCA_013400675.1 Oxylabes madagascariensis | reverse complement strand
AAGGATTTCCCCTTTGCCTCAAACATAATTCAGTGCAATCAGGTGGAATATAACATAAGCTTTGAAGAAAAAGAAAATTAATAAGAATAGCTCCATAAAGTCATTTGAAGGGCACTTTTAACTCAGTATCTCACCTAAAATGGCAGTCAACAACAAATGCCTAAGGAAGAATGTCAGACCAAAGCAATCATATAATGCATCTTCCTCAGCAGTTGCACACAGCTTCAAACAGTGTGGTTCAGGGACTTGCTGAACCAGAGGTATTTGGGTATTTAATAACTGTTAACAGACATACTTATGGAAAAAAAATCCAAACTTTTGACCTAATCTAAACTTTAATGTCCATAATATCCAGAGTTTCACAATTTAAGGCACTTTATTTTCTTCTAAGAACTTTTTTTCCAATCTTCTACATGATAATTGTGTTCAATGCCCTCTAGGTCTTCTATTAGAAAAAAGCCCTTCTGTGTTCATTTTTTCTGCGCTTTTCATGACATGATATATCTCTGTCATATGCCTCCCTAGCTATAGACTATTGAATTATTACTTGTAAACAGTTCCTTATCTTTGGCAGTCTCTTATCTGTCTCTTGTGTCTCTCTGCTATCCCAAGAGCTCGTTTCAAGTGACTTCAAGAAACAAGAAAAAAAGTTTTTCAGAGCATAAAGATTTATAGACTTGAACACATGGTAAAACCTGGTCTTCAGATCTCCCTGCTCATTGCAGAGGCGTGGAACTAGATGACCTTTAAAGGCCCCTTTCCAACCCAAACCATTCAAGGATTCTGCCAGCTGAAGCACACTGAAGTCACAATAATACTTTCCTACATTTAACCTCAGGTAAAAACAAAATCTTTGTCTCCATATGGCCTGTATATCCACACTTTGGCTTTATTTTTCTAATATCTCTGAAGACCAAGAAGCAGGGATTCTAGTGCTGCTGGCAAAAATCTGAAGATAATATAGACAAAATTAAATGTACACAACTTTTTAATGCACAGGTTGAAAAATTAAGGTAAGGATACCTTACTGGGGTTTGATCTCTTCAATTTTACACATTAACCTAAGCCACCACAGATACTACAGTTATCCTAATTCCCTCTGAATTTTTCCTGGAGCTACTCATCTCTGACTATGTAGGATTTTAGGGAGATTAATCTCTGCGATGAGGTGAATCATATGTCTAAAAATAGATAGGATGGCAAGGTCAAGCACTGTGAATAAACATTCCTCTTATTTCTTGTTAAGGCTTAAGTGTATTTACAAACACCTCTCAAACAGCCCAGATCTGCTGTCCCTGTGTCCACAAACCAATTGCAATACTTTCTACAGCAACAATGGCTTTATTACACAAGAGTAATAAAAATGTTCCAAACAGGAGTGTTTGAGAAGGGAGGTCACAAGCAGCTGGAGTCACTACTGACTGAACAATGCCATACTTGGAAGGAGTGGTTGCTTCCTGCTTGAAGCAGAATCTTTGAGCACTAGCAAAACCTACGCCGATACTTCAGCTATTAATTGCCAAGTATCAACCTTCCCATTCCTGAACAAGTCACAGAGAAGCTAATGAAGTTCAGCAGTAGGATTGTTTAACTAAAGCAAGGCTGGCTGTCACGGCATGGCAAGTCACTTCATTGACCATTAAGGACTCGATTTGTGCCTAACCACANGTCCGTGCGGCGCCGTCCCGGCCATGGAGGCGGCGCGGCGCCGCCCGCGGTGGCTGCAGGGCCTGGCGCTGCTGTGGGGCTGCGCCGTGGCGGGGCTGGAGCAGGTCCGCACCACGGTTCCGCCGGCGCCGGCGCAGGGTAAGGAGGGCGGGCGTCGCTCCCTTTGCTTCCCGCCCGTCCCGCGGCCCTCTCGGGCGGGCAGGGCCGGGGCCCGCGCTCGGCCCTGAGGGCGGAGGGGCGGCGGACACGGGCCCAGGCTCGCCCCGAGGTCTGCAAGGGCGCGGCGGCGCCCGAAGCGCCTCACGAGAGTTACGGAGAGCTCGGGGCTCGCTGTGGTGCTGTCCCCGGCGCGGAGCGGGCTGTTCGAGGGCCGGGAGGGAAAAGCCCGCCCCCGGCCGAAGGACGGGCTGGTGGCGCTGGGGTTTGCCCTCCTGCGGGGCCGTGGGGATGTCCAGACCTTTGCGGCACGGAGACTGCAGTCACAGAATCAGTCGCAGGATGGGGTAGATTGGAAAGGGCCAGAGTGGACTCCTGGTACAACGTCCCTTGCCCAAGCAGGGTTATCCCAGAGTACAAGGTCGCCAGGGTTTGCTGAACCCTGGGTGATGGTGAGGAATGTGGCTCAGGAGAAGCTGACGGACATGCTCGTCCCTCCCTGTTCTGCTGGAACCATTTATCTCTTGGCCGCTTTTGGCAGGCAGTTGGTGAAGCTCGGCCTCAGATGTAGTTGCCACCAACAGATGTGACCACAAAGGTGTACATCAGGTTAGCTGGCATCAAATTTGGGTATTTCAAGTGCACCTTGACAGGTATGTCTAGATCCCAGCTAGAGGTGTTTAATTTCCTTTAGGGAAGGGTTTATACTTGAAAAGGGAGCCTCCAGCTTTTTGAGACAACTAACTTGAAGCAAATTAGCCTTGCTGGTTCATGTTCAGAAAGCTTGTTTGTTTGGGTGTTTTAAATCTCACATTGAAAAAGTTATGAAGTATTTTTATAATAAGCATGGTGGTACTCCATGTTGAAAAATCCCATTTGAAAATTTTTGAAGTATAAACTGAACAGTTTCTGAACCTGCAGCTCCTGTTGGTTTTTTTATGAATTGGTATATGGGCCTTACACTTAGGCTGTTAATTGGTACCTGTAACAATTTAATTGGCATGGCATAAACTAGTAAGGGGGTTTTCTATATTAATATATTAATTACAGATAAATATACTGGTACATAAAATGCATTTAACATTAAGAATTAGTACCAGAAATATTTAATATTGAATTATAAAAAGAAAATATTGAANAACCCAAACCATTCAAGGATTCTGCCAGCTGAAGCACACTGAAGTCACAATAATACTTTCCTACATTTAACCTCAGGTAAAAACAAAATCTTTGTCTCCATATGGCCTGTATATCCACACTTTGGCTTTATTTTTCTAATATCTCTGAAGACCAAGAAGCAGGGATTCTAGTGCTGCTGGCAAAAATCTGAAGATAATATAGACAAAATTAAATGTACACAACTTTTTAATGCACAGGTTGAAAAATTAAGGTAAGGATACCTTACTGGGGTTTGATCTCTTCAATTTTACACATTAACCTAAGCCACCACAGATACTACAGTTATCCTAATTCCCTCTGAATTTTTCCTGGAGCTACTCATCTCTGACTATGTAGGATTTTAGGGAGATTAATCTCTGCGATGAGGTGAATCATATGTCTAAAAATAGATAGGATGGCAAGGTCAAGCACTGTGAATAAACATTCCTCTTATTTCTTGTTAAGGCTTAAGTGTATTTACAAACACCTCTCAAACAGCCCAGATCTGCTGTCCCTGTGTCCACAAACCAATTGCAATACTTTCTACAGCAACAATGGCTTTATTACACAAGAGTAATAAAAATGTTCCAAACAGGAGTGTTTGAGAAGGGAGGTCACAAGCAGCTGGAGTCACTACTGACTGAACAATGCCATACTTGGAAGGAGTGGTTGCTTCCTGCTTGAAGCAGAATCTTTGAGCACTAGCAAAACCTACGCCGATACTTCAGCTATTAATTGCCAAGTATCAACCTTCCCATTCCTGAACAAGTCACAGAGAAGCTAATGAAGTTCAGCAGTAGGATTGTTTAACTAAAGCAAGGCTGGCTGTCACGGCATGGCAAGTCACTTCATTGACCATTAAGGACTCGATTTGTGCCTAACCACAGCTATCTAGGGCCACTGAGACGCCTAAAATGTCTTGTGTGTCCTTACCCTGCCATCTCAGAGGGTTTGGGGTCTTTCTTTTGTTCCTGTGTTGTATCTTGCAGACTTATCTGGGTGTTCTGTATATCCCTGTGCCCTTGAAAGAGTGCCAAATTCTTCCCAAAGGCCCTGAGAGGTGGGTCACCATGCAAAACCAACGGGAAGGTCATGGCAAATTTTCAAGTTGCTTCCATCTCTTTATTAATTTCTCCGGCCAGCCCTGTCTTGGGGGTGTCTTTATTGTCTCCGTGGGCTCTGGCAGCTTGCTGGGCATCTTCACTAAGGAACCAAACCAGAAAGCAGGAGCCAGAGTACAGGATCCTCGCCACCTCCTTGCCCTCACAGGCACCGGAAAGTTCACACCGCAAAGGAAGGAAAAAAGGCGTCACATCAAACGAAGACGGGAGAGGAAAAGGCCCCGCGCGTGTCAGATCTCGCCTACAGGGACTGCGGACGAGGGGCAGCCCCAGCCCCTCCTGTCACCCCACGCCCCGAGGGCACGGAAGGNGGGGCCGTGGGGATGTCCAGACCTTTGCGGCACGGAGACTGCAGTCACAGAATCAGTCGCAGGATGGGGTAGATTGGAAAGGGCCAGAGTGGACTCCTGGTACAACGTCCCTTGCCCAAGCAGGGTTATCCCAGAGTACAAGGTCGCCAGGGTTTGCTGAACCCTGGGTGATGGTGAGGAATGTGGCTCAGGAGAAGCTGACGGACATGCTCGTCCCTCCCTGTTCTGCTGGAACCATTTATCTCTTGGCCGCTTTTGGCAGGCAGTTGGTGAAGCTCGGCCTCAGATGTAGTTGCCACCAACAGATGTGACCACAAAGGTGTACATCAGGTTAGCTGGCATCAAATTTGGGTATTTCAAGTGCACCTTGACAGGTATGTCTAGATCCCAGCTAGAGGTGTTTAATTTCCTTTAGGGAAGGGTTTATACTTGAAAAGGGAGCCTCCAGCTTTTTGAGACAACTAACTTGAAGCAAATTAGCCTTGCTGGTTCATGTTCAGAAAGCTTGTTTGTTTGGGTGTTTTAAATCTCACATTGAAAAAGTTATGAAGTATTTTTATAATAAGCATGGTGGTACTCCATGTTGAAAAATCCCATTTGAAAATTTTTGAAGTATAAACTGAACAGTTTCTGAACCTGCAGCTCCTGTTGGTTTTTTTATGAATTGGTATATGGGCCTTACACTTAGGCTGTTAATTGGTACCTGTAACAATTTAATTGGCATGGCATAAACTAGTAAGGGGGTTTTCTATATTAATATATTAATTACAGATAAATATACTGGTACATAAAATGCATTTAACATTAAGAATTAGTACCAGAAATATTTAATATTGAATTATAAAAAGAAAATATTGAAATCTGTAGTTGTTTCACAAGCAACTCTAGCTCAAATTGACAACTGCTTGTGAATAATGCTCCATTTGGAGATTGTTTCCCTTTGTATTTGTGATATGCTGAAATAAGAGCAAGCTTGTTTCATTAACTGGTGTAAAAAATTATCATAGGAATTACAATTACTGGAAGAAAAATCCAGGTTCAGGCTAGGAAAGGAGATTCGCCGTCATCTTTCAAGTAGTTCATCTAGGTCAGGACTAAGGCATGTATGTGGTCCTGTGGGCAACAAATTAGGTCTGAGTTACGGGTAAAAAAGCCTGATCTTAGAATGATAAACGTGGGGTACTTCTAAAAAAAATAAATGTGAACACCAGTAAGTATGTGGGTTTTTTTTAAACTCAGAGAAAGTGCATCACTTGGCTTGTCAAGCTTCTGCTAAAGTTTTTATTGATCTCTTGGATATTAACTTTGTGTCCTATATTTGGAAGTGTTTTTTATTGTTATTTAAAATCGTAATACTTGGAGAGCTTTATCTTTTAAAAATTCTTTCCTGCCAGAAAAACTTAATACCTATGGAAAGGGATAATACTAAGCAAGGGTCACCTTTTGCAAAGCTTCCAAAGCTGCACAATTTGGAATGTTCCTTAAACTGAGGGGTGTAAGTTCTAGAATTTCAGCAGAGATACCGGGAGACTCTTGGGTTACATTTCTTGTGTTGTCCTTAGAGAAAGCAAACTGAGGTTAAAGGTAAGCTTGAATTGTTTCCCTGTGTCTAAGGTTCAACTTAAATGTTTTTTTTCTCTATTTGCTGCAGTTCTCTTGGAATGGAATTACTGAGATTTCATTACTTCAGTCAAAATTATTGCTTGTATCTAGGATTAGAAAAAAAAAAAGGTTAAATATTATGATAAATGTTTGACCTTATGAAATAAAAATAAATATATAATCTCTGTATATTTTGGTTTTGTTTGGTTTTTTTTAGCATGTTCAGCATTTTCCCAGAAGTCCTGTGAAGAATGTCTAAAAAATGTTTCGGTAAGATTTTTAACATCGTTTTTGATAGATAAGAATTCCACATAATATGAAATCAAATTGTTAGGCTTTCTTCGGCTGTTTGTTTCTTATTTGAATGATGGAGTCAACTGATGTGCTGCTTCCCCTCTGTCACACGTGATACCAGTGTGCTTTCCCTTTGCCAGGGTTACTCCATGGTTTGGTCGCTCAGGGTGTTCCTGTGCTTTGTCTGGAGAGGACAGACCAAATCCAGGCTTCCAGGGTCAGTGTGCTCTCAGGGCTTTTACGGCTCAGCTGAGCAGGTTGATGTTGCTGCTGCCTCAGACTCGTTCTCTGAGTTTTGTGCGTAGCACTTAGTTAAATGTCCATTAATAAACTCAGTCTTAGGCAGTTAAAATGCCTTGCTTTTCTTCTGTTGTGTTAGGAAAACTGGGAATTAATGCAAATAAACTGGAAGTGCCTTTCTCTAAAGATGCCCCAAGAAGTACCTGTAACTGTAACTGAGGCAGAGTGCGTAGGTCCCTCCACTGACTACATCAGACTGTGTGTGCTTGAGACTGCCAGGCTAAGCCACTGCTGGTAGCAAAGTGTTTAGATTTCAAATGAGATTGCAATAAGGCAGACATTTAAACGTTAGAATTTGTTGCTCTGTTCTTTGCTGAAAACGTCTTTAGTTCTACAGTAAGGATTGGGATAAGCATGCAAAAGGCATTAGTCCCTGTAGAGCAGAAGTGAGAGATTATTTCAAATTCAAACTTCAGATGTCACTGAAAAGAAACTTTTCAGGAGTCTTAAAGTTGCATATAAGTTTCCGTTACTGGAAGACCTTTTCACCAGGGAAGATTGAGAAATATCTGAATTTACCTGCTTGACTTATGTGTAGTTTGGCTTTAAGGGAAGAATATCAATTGAATTGTATTGATGACTGTGTATTGTCAGATTAATTTATCATTGGGAATGAGTCACTTGAGATATTTCTTGTACTTCAGCCCCTGCTCCAGCCAGTAGCTGTGTCAGGTGTTGCCTTTTGGGTTAGACACATTTTCAGTAATTAGATGCAGTAGTCTCCATCAGAATGACGCAGTGCCCTTTTCTGGGCTCCCAGTTGTCACCAACAGTGTACAGGCATTTGGATAAGGAGAGACCTCATGAGCCACCTAATCCAGCTTTCTACTCAAAACAGGGTCAATATTATATTCAGAGTTTAACAGTGACTTTTATTATGCCCCCTATTAGTTGTTATTTTTGAACTGTTAATTCTTATTAAATATTTGAACCAAAAAAAGCATATTCTCGTCTGACATCCATAACTAAAAGGGTACGGGTTTTGCGAAGTGAATTGTACTTTCTTAGGGTTTTCCTGTTGGTGTGTCTTTATGGGTATGTTTAACTTGTACAGTCTAGCAACTACGAAATAGTAATACATTCTTCTTGTATCCACACTTTTCAAGACAGCAGAATCTGCTACAAATTGTTTCCTTTGTATTTAACATTTTGTAATCCATTAGGAGCAAGATAACAGGCTTTGTGTAATTGAGGATGTATGACAGAGATGTTCTTGACAGTACTGTTAGATAAGGCATACTTCCTAGCTGAAATATGTTCTGTTAAAGATTCCTACTGCCGTTATTCAAAACTATTTCACTGTTTGAGTGGTAAATGACTTCTGAATAAGTATTTATTTTAACAGATGAGAACCGAAACCTAAGCTTGATACTTAGTGATGACTTCAAAAGCAGAAATGTTGTACTGGAATTTTAACTACAATACACATAAAAACTTTAAATTTTAAAAATATCCAGATATGTAAGTATGTGCAATTAAGGTACACAGAATACTTTGCAACTCAGACTGGATGAGGCTGTATCATTCATTACCTTGCAGCAAAAGGTCCCGTAAACTTAAAAGGATTCTTTACTATTTATTTCTGTTGATAATCAAATGCAAGGCTGAAGTAAGATTATGGGTGTATTTTTATTCCTTAAGATATGAGGCGTTTTAAAATTCTGAACAGTCAGCAGTCTGATTTTGTATTTCTTACTTGTTAATTCCAGTAATTTTAAACCCAAAGCCATTTTACCCTCAGGTATGCAGAGTACCTCAATATGTTCCTAAATATTTTCAGGCTAGTGTTACTTGTAAGTACAAAATGTTCTTATTCACCATTCAGTTTAAGTTTTACTGAGAAATTGTACAAGGACTTCTGTAGGCTTTATAAGACAAAGCACTTCAATTTCTCCAGTATTACATTCACATAAAAAATACATCTTTGGAGTGGTGCACTAAATTGTTAACTGTTTTTGGAGATTAATAATTTGGGTTTTTTTCTTGTTTCTTTTGCACAGTGCCTTTGGTGTTACACCAACAAGACATGTATTGATTACCCTGTAAGAAGTATTCTTCCACCATCTTCACTGTGTCCTCTCTCAAATGCTCAATGGGGAGTTTGCTGGAGTAGGTACTAATTTTACTTTTGCTGAAGGGAGTTATTTATGAGTATGATTATAGTAAGACAGCTTGCTAGAGCTGTTTCCTGATAATTTACTTGGAGGGGTGGGGCAAGGAGGCAGTGGTTATGATTTGGAGCCATAGCCCTTATCTTCTTTGCTAAGGTTTCTGTGTGAACAGCCAGTGTAGGTTTCCTGATGCAATGGCTTTAAAACATTTTTACCTTCTTTAAAATTTCTGAAAGTGTTGGATGATTATTTAGATCCACAGCTCTATTGTATTCCAGTGGCAGCAGTGAACCAATACCACAGGAATAGAGTCACACAGAAGTTCTTGAATGCTATTTTTGCCTAAACAACTGAAATAACAGTGTAATTGATGGGTACCAAAGACAATGTAGATAAGGTTTAAAAGGAACATGCCACTGTAATCCTACATCGTGTAATTGTTCTTCAATTTTCATTTGCTTTGCATGTTTTACTACAAAATACAGGACTGAGCATGTGCTTCCATCAGGGTGAAATATTTGGAGCTGTTTTATTAATAATGTGTGTACAGATCTAAATTCAGACTAGACTGGGAACATAGAACACCTAAGGCCCTGGAAAGCTTCTTGTATGAAACAAGAGTACGGCTTCAGTCCGGCAGAGCAAAGGCTCGCTGCTTTCTATGTGTTTGTGCATGGACACCAGGAGGCTAAAGGAGAAAAACAAGTGGGGGTGAAGAAAGTTACTATGCTTATTGCTGAGAGATTTTGCAGTAGTATAAATTAGGGTGCAGAAGTAGAAGATTGCTGTTAAAGTGGACAGCAGTTAAACATGCAGGTTTCTGAACACCACCACTTAATGACAGGTGACCTTAAAAAGTACAGGTGACCTTAATCAATTCTATGTTCTTACAGAAGGGCTTTGTGCTTTGTTTTCTGAGAACAGGCATTTATGCCTAGTATTTTGTTGGAGTTTTTTAGGGTATGGTAAGAGTATAATTTCAGTGATAAAGCTCTCTTTTAGGAAAACTGGGCTTGCAGTGTTGTAGTAAAGGCTCTTATCATGAAATGTTTAGCAGACTTTCTTTCTGAAAGTGTGGAGGGTTGACTCCTGCCAGTAGCTTAGTACTCACACAGCTTCCTCCTTCTCTCCCATGGCCCCAGTGGGATGGAGGAAGAAAAAGGAACAAGAGCTGAAAACCTGGATTGAGATAAAGACAGTTTAAAAAGGGAAGGAAAAAGAGGGAGAGGAAAAAAAGCAATTTTTTTACCAGCCCCCACGGGCAGACTGATCCTCAGTCAGTTCCCAAACAATAAATTCTCATTGGAAATTTCCCTGTGGAAGCC
>VYZR01053118.1:10925-24230 GCA_013400675.1 Oxylabes madagascariensis | reverse complement strand
TTTTTTTTTTTCATGAGAAGGATGTGAGGGAAAGTTGGATGTTTTAACACTTGGCCTGCTATCAGCTAGGGAAATCTAGCAGATGTACTTCATCATCTCAAAGCTGTGAGCAATCTCCAGCACTGTGGTATTAATGTGGGGAGATTGACTCAAAGCGTTTTGCTTCAATGGCTCTTAAGGAACTCACAGTTCATTTCCAGTCATTAAAATAATTAGTGCTGTGCTCTGGCTCCTCTGAGGACAGAGCTGTAGGGGCAGCTGCCCTGGGTGGGATTCAGGGGCTGAGCTCCTGCACGCTCCCTCCTCAGCCTGTGATGGGGATGGTGCTGAACCTGCCCAAGGCCTGGGGGAAACCAGGGAAAAGCTCAGCTTAAAGCAGGACTTGGGGGTTTAAATGGCTTCGAGGGGCCCTGGCCCTGACAGAGCAGGTGAAAAACTGCCCCAGTGGTTTGAATGAGGCTGCTCCTGTGATAAAGGGAGTGATAAATAAGTGATTACAGGACTGAGCCAAAACCAATCGCGAAAGATTAGATGGGACTCGTGGGATCAAGAGAAGTTCTTGGTCCCTTTTCCAAGGGAGAAAATCTGTTCTTTGCTGGATCCTGTTATGTATCCCCTTCACTCTATAAAGAGGGCTTGGAAAATAGGAGTTAACCCAGTGATGTTGCTCAGGGGATGGGAAGGATGTCAGGCACGGGGAGCTCTAGAACTGCACTTCTCTTTCAATATTGTTTCTGCAACCAGATCTTATCTAAAGGTCTTTAATCTTTTTGGAAAAAGCAGAGATATTCTTGCAGTGCTGGTGTTTGGTAGTAAGATCTGGAAGGTATTTTTGTAAATAGGCTTGAAATGGATGGAATTTGGCTCAGGAGAATTGCTGAGGGCGAGCAAAGCTTTTCTGTGCATTGGCAGTTTGGGCAGGTGAGGTTTGTAGGGGTGGAGGTCTGGACACTTTGGGATGGGCAGGAATGGGATACTGGAGCCAGGGCAGCAGAACCACAGTGCAAAGGGGCTTCAGGAGCATCCACAGGGCTGGAAACCTGTCAGCTGTTGGGTTTGAACTCAAACCAAATGTGAATCTAAGTGAAAACCTCTCCATTTGCTCCCCGGCAATGCAGGATGTGAGGGGCCAGGATCCAGGCAGGACAAGGGGAATGGCTTTAAGTTGAAGGAGGGTGGAGTTCCATTGGATGTACAGGGGAAATCCTTCCCTGTGAGGGTGCTGAGGCCCTGGCACAGGATTCCCAGAGAAGCTGTGGCTCCCTCTGGATCCCAGGCAGTGCCCAAGGCCAGGTTGGATGGGACTTGGAGCACCTGGGACAGTGGAAGGTGTCCCTGCCATGGCAGGGGTGGAAGGAGAGGATCCACTCACTTTGAGGGATTGAAGAGTTCAGGTGCTTGGTTAAGTCTCCACTCTCTATTCCCTTATTTAACTTGGAGAAGTATCACCCATCGGAGTTTTAAGAAGCCAGGCTGTGAGTGTGCTAGGAAAATAGGAAGCAATAAAAAAGGCTGTTGAGACACTTACCCAACGCTGAGGGAATTTTCAGAACAGCTGTAGTTGAGTAATTATGAGCAGAACCCTTGTTTCTACTGGAAAAAAATGTATATTAGATTATTCCCTAATGATAAAGATTATTTAAAAGACAAAAGCTATAGAATAATAGACATGAGCAGACGTATCTATTTCCAAAATCCCTGAAACCAGACTTAAATCTTGGGAGTTATTCCTCACCTTTAGCAGAGCTCTCATCAGCTGCAGTGTAAGCCCCAGAGCTGACACTCCAGATAAGTACATGATATAGTTGAGCCCTAAAACTCTTAACAGAAAATACATCAGGACTTACTGTAAAATTTCATGGAGGATTAGAGAAAATATTAAGTCAATAGTTCTTTAGTTATTAGGGGGCTTTTAAGGTAATCAATACTTTCCAGCCATGTTAGTGCCTACGATGATAAAAGATGACATTAATATCCAACTTTTCTCTTTTTTTGGTATATTTATGTATATCCTTCCTTTAGTCTCTCCTGTTAAAATCAATAGTTCTACCAAGAATATGGTTATTTTTAAATGGCATCAATATTGATTCACCTGTAACTGCCAGTTTCAATTGGAACTTGATTTCAGGTAAAAAACCCTCACTTTTCCATACAAAGGGATTACCAACCTCCCTAAATCTTTGGAGTACCCCTGCCTTTGCTTCTAGTGATTTTCACATTCAGCAGCGTGCTAGTGCAGCAGAAACTATTTTAGGATTAATAAATCCTAAAAATAGGATTAATAGGATTAATTCTAAAATTTCTTTGGAGTTACATGACATTTTATGTCCTCAAAGCATTGTGCAGATGTTAATTGAATTTAATTGATATCATTCAGTCCCCAAAGTTATATGCGTGCAATTATTAATGGTTTAATTATTTTGTCAATGGAATAGATTCTCTGCTTTTGATTCTGCTTCAGCAGATCCAGACCATCCTTAGGCTGAATCCTTTTTATTCAGGTGACTCAGGAATACTCAGTTGGTCCAACTGATAAAATTTTGCCCAGAGCATTCTCAGGCTGGGATTTTCCCCCTGGTCAGCCCCAGCCTGAGGTCTGAAAGGGATTTTTCCTTCCCAAGCACTGGGTTTGTGGAATTTCACTGGAACATGTGAAATGTTTGGTATATCCACTGTTCCTTCAGCCTGGGCAGGGATCTCAGGGAACCTTGGAATGGTTTGGGTTGGAAGGGAGGTTAGAGATCATCTCATTCCAACTCCCTGTACACCAAACAATGACACAGACTCTCGATTAGAAGGTTATAAAAAATGAATCTTTATTTTTGAGATGTGACTCTCTTTTATACCATTTTACACAGACCAATTTGATTGGTGAAACAAAGGCAAACCTCTTCAATCACATTGGTTAAAACAGATGTTCGTCAAGAAACCTCTCCTGTGAGAAAGAATGGATAAACATAGGTACAGTTACAAAAACATTTCTCCTGTTTACAGAAAATCACCTGGGAAAAGAATTCTCAGAAACCAAAACATCTCAGGCTTGAAATCAGGGCTACATCCTGGGATTGAGTCACTCCATGGTCCCAGGCTGCTCCAAGCCCTGTCCAGCCTGGCCTTGGACGCCTCCAGGGATGGGGCAACCACAGCTTCTCTGGTGCCTCCCCACCCTCACAGTAAAGGATTAAAATTCAATTTGCATTAGAATTAAAGAACGAAAACGATCTCTGAACAAAAATCATGCTGACCAGTCCTCCCAGTGCGATGCCCTCTGCACTCCTGACCCCAGTGCCCTCCAGGCTGCTGTTGGAGCTGTGACAGGGACAGGGCTGCACTTGGAGGGGAAGGATTTTCCCTGCAGCTCCGGGAAAAGCTCTGCAATGATCTGAATTAACGTCTGCACTGAATGGCAGCAGCCTTTAGTTCTTTTGTAATTAACCAAATCATCAACATCGCCTCTACTTCAGTCAGGAGGGAGCTCTGCAGCGTTCCCTGCGTGTTCCTGACAGCCACGGGGTGTCAGGGATAACACAATTTCAGCAGGGATGCTGGATGGGGCACTTCTCCCTGATTTTTCCCATCTGAACCTGATTTTTGCTGTTCCATGTGATGCTTGCTCAGCTCCCAGGAAGGGCCAGGGGGTGAGGAGAGGATACATTGAATTAATTATGGCACCCAGAACCGCATTCTTCTGGCTCAATTTAAATAACTACCATTTTCATCTTGTTTTCAACCCACTTGTATGTCTGAACACAGACTCTTACAGCCGTTGCCAGCTGGAATTTCCCTTGGAAATTAGCTCCCAGATGCTTTAAGATCAGCAAAGCTGTTCCACACAGAATTTGTCCCTTTCTGACCCATTCTAAGAAGATGGAAGGAGATCTCTCAGGTTTGAAAATGAAAGAAACTCATCTTTAAAAATATCCCTGAATCCACTGCATTTGGAAGCTTTACTGAGAGATGTTGCAAGACTCTTCCCAAAAATGGCTGGAAAGAGCAAGAGGGTGGATGCAGCAGGAAACCACTGGACCATTTATGCCCAAACCAGTTGCCCCAGTGGCTCTCAGGGCACAGAGCACTGGATATGGAGTAAATCAGCCACAGCACACTCAGAGAGTTTCCAGCAGGGAAACCTGTGAGTTATCCCAACTTCCTGCACCAGCATTCCTGGATTTCAGGGTTAAAATCCCATCATGTCCCCAGTCACTTCTGCAGAAAGAGCCTTTTCCTTGGGAGCTGTGAAGGTCTCTGGGATGGGCCCTGCTGTGGTATCGATCCTGCTCCCTCTGCCTGCCTGAGCACACTCAGAGGCTCTCAGGGGACACCTTCCCTCAACTCAGCCCTCTCCAACCCCCAATAAATAGGGCATTAAAAGGCAATTACGGCGTTTTGCATTTGAGAAAATGGCTGGTCTTCTTCCAGTGGAGTGTCAGGCCCTGATGATGGAGTCAGTGAAAAACATGTCTGGTCAGGCCTCTTTTCATTTTAATCCCAGCTTATCAGGGGGAAGAACAAACCATAAAGAAACCACAGAAAACATTGAGCTGCCCTCCCACAATACATCATTTGTAAAGCTTTCACTCCAGCCTTCCAAAAGGCCATTTAGCTTAATAGTCTGTCCCATTTTTCATTTCCTTATGCTACAGGTGCTGGGGGGATGATTTACAAAAGAACAAAGGAATGACATTTTACCTGACTTTGGAAATTAATTCCCAGCAGTCTCACGCCTTTTGTGCCTCGGATTTGCCTTCCATAACACGAAATGGGTGGTGAGATTCTGCAACAAAACAATAGGAGATTTAAAATGGGAGAAGACATCCAATTTTCCATCCAGCCACGATCTTCTAGGACCATTAGTAAATTGTTTGTATGTTCATATTAGTAATAAAAGATTAATCGACTGATTGAATTTTCAGAAATTTAGGCAAAGGCCAAATGAATTGGCCTCCATTCTAGTGTAACTAAATGCCAAAAAAATTACATGTACAAACCACGTTATTCAAAAAACACTCTGAAGAAAATATGCCCAGCTATATAATACATATTTAGACAATCTGTATATTTAAACCCTGTAAGAACCTACAGTATTTGAATTATGTGAAGTAGAATGAATGAAAAGGAGGGAAAGTCTGTATCTCAGTTTGGTTGTTACTGTTCTTATTTCCACTCATCATGACAGGTCATTAAATGAAGGTCAGCTCCTTGTGGAGGAGTTTGTTGGCTTCTTCGGGATCTTAAAACTTGTGAGGCATGAAATCAATGACAAATTTTAGGGCAGTATTAGTGTTGTAAAATAGAGAGCTTCCAGTGATTCAGAACATTGCAGGAAATCACCGGTTGGGTGAATGGCCCACAAAATATGATCTATTGCTGAAAATCTCCTTAAACACTCAGCCATTGGAGGAAATGAACTTCAAGTGGGACTTCCGCAGTAGAACTTCTGCTTTGATGAACTTGTCATGCTTGGTGGGTAGTGATATTCAACTAATAGCTTAATAACCTCACTATTTACAGGCAATTACCCCCAGGAAGGAGCTCAGATGGGATGAAAACATCTGTTTCCTTCTGGAATCCGTGCACATCTGCCCGTAAACGAGGTGAAAATTTGGTGTGAGAACTCTTAAGGACTGAATTGCTGTGGTTTTTCTGCAGTGTTACCTTTCTCTGCAATTAGATAACAGCTTAGAATCTGATTACTGAGTTATTTTTTACCTCTCAGAATGCACAGGCACAAGCAGACTCTCCGTTGAGAGCTGATTTGATGCCAGTTAAATATTCAGGTAGTCCTCTGAAGGCACTGGAAATCAAATACTCGAAACATCTTGTGCAGAGTGAGAATTTCCATGTTTCTGAACGTGCATTTCCCTGCCATTCCCGGCGGAGGTTCTCACTGTTGCTTTTTCCAAAGCCCTTTCAAGCTGTTAGTGAGTTCAGAGTTTCACTGGGACATTCTCTCAGGTAGGGGAATCCTCTTGATGTGCTGGTTATGCTGGTAAAGAGAAAATACAACTCTGTGAGTAGTTCTGCACCTGAGAGAGGCGATCTGACAGAGGTTCCCTCACAGCAAGATCCTTTTTTCCTTCCAGCAGAGACAAAACTGGCAGCAGGAAGGATTTGAAATGTGGATGGGGCTGAGGAACGTGAACACCTCCAAGGCTTTCCTGAGCTTCCAAAGGGACTGGGCTGTTCCAAGGGGATGGAGGTTTAGGGCATCCTGCTGGGAAAGGCCACAGGGAGGACTGGGAAGGTCATGGATCTGCATGGCTGGAATGGGTGTGACATCAGGACAGGGCTTGGAGAAACCTGGGCTGGTGGAAGGGGTCCCTGCCACGCCATGGGGTGGAATGAGAGGATTTTTAACCTTCCTTCTGTTGCCCAGTTCAGCCTTCTGATAAAAATTGTTTTCTTTATGCACCAGGAGTTTCCCACAGTTTAAGTATCAACAAATGGTTTGTTTCATATTTTCATGGAGGAGGAGAGAGCTGACAGACTGTTGGTCTGACCAGTGTGTCGGAGGGGTGGCAGCTTCACCCTCCGATCCACTGATCCCTTTGGAATTCTATAAAATGTCAAAGATGTAAATGAAGTTCCTTCTTTTCCAGCACGACTCAGCATGTGGGAGCAATTCTTTCCTGTCTCTAATTCCACATCCTTCCAACCAAACCATTTAATGCTTCTACGAAAATGAGAACTGCAAAAGCTTAAGAGCACATCTAGAGAGTGCATTCCTGTGCTGCCTGAGGCAGGAATCCAGCAGACTTTGGCATTTATGTCCATTACATGCAGTTTATGTCCATTACATTGTAGCATGTATTTTTTTCCCCCTCATCTTTGCAGTGCACTTGCCTTTGGATCAGAGTGATGTAATACTCAGTGCCACTTCTAAAAAGAGCTGGGGAATGATGTTAACAATATCTTTCAGCCCAAGAAATGGAGAAACCCTAACTAAGCAGACTGCTCAATCTCTACTGAATTTCTGTAAGTTACAATGTGAAAAAAACCCAAAAAAGTCTTGATTTTCAAGCCTTTCTGTGCTCTTCGCCTCCTTGACTCAGTGATAGGTTTTCACTGCCACCATCTGCAGAGGTTACTGGACTTCCTCCCCAAGACAAACTGCAGGCAAACTTCCAGGATAAATTCCCAAGATTAAGGACATTATTCTTGTAAATGTGGCTGTATTAACTCCTCTCAAGCTCCCTGAGTTCCGAGTGGTTTTCCTGCATGGATAGGGGAAGGAGCCTGCTCTAAATCCACAGTGAAAGACAAACAGTACTTTTAACTCATACTTAGTGCTCTGTATTTTAACCTGAAGTGAGATTTATGAGCAAGTTCCCTCTATCTAAATGTATATACACCCATTTGCATGATTTTACATAATATATGGGAACAGTTTGTTGGGTAATATACACAAGGATAACACCAACACTGTTTGCACTGTGAGTAGGGATCACTGCAGTGAGCTCTGCATAAACTCCTGTTCAGACAGGGCTACTTGGATCTTCGTGGGAAATAATGTCCAGAATTATAAATACATTGAGCTAGAAATACATTGAACTTGCTGACAGATCCAGGAGGAGCAATGGAGAAGGAAAAATCAGTGTTATAGCTTGTAAGACTCACTGGTACCACTCTTGTTTATGCTGCTTAAAATTTTGGGACCCCATTAACACAAAGATGACCAAAAAATTTTGTGATAGAAAAATTAAAGGAAATACCAAACCCTTATCTCTGACAAATCTTCTTTGCAATGGATACATGAGGTCTGTGCTAACCACCACCTCAAAGCTACAGACACATCTCAGGTGATCTGGGAGCGGGGTCTGGCAGCTCTGGATTTACAGAAATATTCCTCAAGGGTCCCTTTGCCTTGGTGTCCCCTTCCAGAAAGTGTTACAGAGTTTTCCCTCCCTTTCCATTCCCTTTATTGAACCAAATTTGTGTTTATAGCCCATTTGCTTTCCCTGCCACGCTGTCTGTCACTTGTGTGGAATATGGGTTTTGCACCCTGGCCAGACAGTTTTGTTGCTTGGCGAGGGCTCGCTGGCAGGAGAATTTGCCTCTCCGCATAGTAATGGGCATGTTTGGCTAATGAACCCTTTGTCCCGGGCCTCTTGCATATTCAGAGCTGCTCCTTTGTCACCAGCCTGACCCGGGCAGCAAATATTGAAAGGGGTTGTAAATGTGCCCTGTCCTCACTGGGATGTGGGCTGAAGCAAGAACCACCTTTCTGGGACAAAAAACTGGTCCTCTGCTGCTCTTCAACTTCCCAGCAGTTGTCCAGGCTCTCTTATTCTAGAACATCACTGCCCATCACTGATTTTCATGCATTTGGAGTCACCTTCCTCCATGGTTTGTGTCCTCTTAGAGCACATTTAATATTGACATGGGCAGTGAGAGGACATGTTTTTGGGACTCACCTTCCTGCATGGTTTGTGTCCTCTTAGAATACATTTAATATTGACATGGGCAGTGAGAGGACGTGTTTTTGGGATGGCACAGCTGGTATCGGGGTGTGTGCAGAGCTGGCAGCTCAGCAGCTGGGCCGCTCCGACAGGTAAAGAAGGAATTTTTCCCTGTTTGCTGGGGACTGGCAGGTAACACACCTCCCTGATTTGTGCAACAAAGTGATGATAAAGGGAGTAGCAAGTCCAACTGGTCACTTAAAAAGCCAGGAATTTCCATGGCCATGTGGACATGACAAGTGTTTTCAGTGTTGGGGCTGCCTGGCTACTGGGAAGAAAGTGGCTTCATGTATTTTTTGTAACTGTTTTTTTTTTCTTTTTGTCCTATAGCTGCTGCCTACTGTCAGTGTTCAATAAATTGTCCAGAAGTGGGGAATCACTTTTTATTTTGGAATACTTGGAGACACTGCTTGGTTCTGCCTGGAATAGCCGGCTGGGGTGGGTAATGAGCCAATTTATTGGCAGGGCAAAAATGAAAGGCACAAGTACACAGAACTTTTACCAGTTTAATTAAGACTATCCAGACTCCTTTTAAAATAGCCAGGACAAACCAGCACGTTGCAGAAACACAAAACCCCTCATTTAAAAGGATAACGTTGTAGATCGAACTTTTCCATTGTTTGCAGCGAATCCCCTAAAAACAGAAGCCCCAAAACTCGCAGAGCAGCCCAGCTGAATAATTCTGCCAGAAAAAACGTGCAAAAGGGGATGTTACAGCACCATCTAGTGCCTCTTCTCCCAGCAACATCGGGGATTTCTGAATTTTCCACTTCATTCAAGGAAGACGAGGGAGCATCTTGGCTGTTTAGACATTGACAACGTCTTTTCTCAACCAGTGTGGAGAAAAAAGGGAGTTGAGGGATGGAAAGGAGCTTTGGAATTTCACACGGGGAAGATTTTGTCAGCAGAGCTGCTCTTAGTTGCTCTTATTTCATCTTCTCACTGGCCCCACAGATTTCCTCCTGAGGATAGTCAGGAAGTGGATGCAGGAGTAGGAAAATGGGAAGAGAAGTTAAATAAGGAACTGGCCGAACGGCATATTTTGGGGAGGTAGAGTTGTATTTTTGGCAGGGCAATGATCTGTTTAGTGAATGACTGACCAGGAGGAGGCTGCTGTTGGTTTGCACACCCCTTGTGTGGAGAACTGCACCTGTAATCAGGGAACAAACACTCAATCCTTTGCTTTCCTCATCCCGAGTATGACCCAGGAACAAGACTAAATTAACACTAAATTAAATTCTAAACAGAGCTACATTTTAATATGCTTTACATTCTTGTCCCTTTGTTTCTTTTTCTTTTGGAAAGGTGATTTAACATCCTCTGACTCCAAACTACTCAATGGTTAACCAAGAACAACTTTGCAATTGTTCCCAACCAGCCACTGGACATGAATTTGGGGATGAAGCCCCTCTAGGAAACAACTTCCCAGTCTGAGTTTGGGAACACACCTTGTGCTGGGAGCGATTCAAGTGGGAGATCTCTGACTCCTCAAACTAAGCTTTTTGTGATAATAAATATCAATATTTATATGTTGAACGTGTTTTCTGGCGGGTTGAATTTAAAACCCCCCAAATTAATTATACCTTAAAGCATTTAGTAAATGTCCTGATGGTGATGTGGAACTTAACAGAAGTCAGTTATCCCAAAAAAATCTTCGCCCCAAATCCTCAGCGTCTTCACTACAGCCCTGTAGAAAAAACTGGTGGATAGTGATGTCTGTAAATTAGAGTCAGAGTCTAAATTAGGGTTAATTCCCAATCTGGGGGTTGAATTTTTATTTAAAGCACTTGCTGGAGTTACAGCGCTCATAGACAGAGCTGTCAGCAGGGTTAGGGTGATAAAGGGCTGCAACAGCATCCAAAATACTCCCAGAGCCCCCACTACTTATCAGTTTATTATCATTATTATTGAATTTAGGGTTTCCTAAAAGAAACCCCAGCTCCTTGGACCATGTGAATTTTTGGAGAATCCCAGGAGCCACTAAAAAATAAGATCTATCCCTCAAGAGTGCCGAAACAAGCTTAAAAGTGTGACTCAAATATACCCCCAGCAATTTAGTAAAACATCAACAGAAATAAAAATATTTTAGGATATCAAAAGAATTAAAAAAAATATTTAGCATAATATTTCTTAATAAAATCCCAGGCTTTGGAGAAGGGGCTCATAATTTTTTAATTCTTCAGTTGGCCAGCCTGACAACAAAAATATTTTTTATTCTTATGGTAAATTATCAGATACAATACCCTGCAATTATGTATATTACACTGACACAATGCAGGAAAAAGTTATGGAATCATAACTTAACCATTTAAGTGATTATTGTATTTTATAAATGCTTAATGTATCATCACGGGAATGTTCGTGCTCGTTTGGCAAATGTGGTATTGATTGTTGCTCTAAAGGCCCATTCAGGTCAGCACAGATTATGTTTGTTTGGGGATTTTCCACCCACGATGGTGAGGAAATTACAGTGCTATTTGTCTTTTAAATGTGGTTCTCTAAACCAATTTAATTCTGATTTAAAAAAATATAAAAAAATTAGTGTTTTGCTTGCTGGCTAGTCCTTGGTTTTCTCTGTCACTGATGCAGGGAGAATATTATTGCTGAACTGAAATGGGAGATACTGAAGGGAAAGAACAGAATTCTTCCCTGAAAAGAAAGGGAAAAAAAAAAAAAACCACCACTTTTTTTGTGAGAAAACAACAAACAGGACTGAGATAGAGGAATTGTGAAATGCTCAGGAGCACTGCATGGGTTTAGTGATTTGTAACAAAGAATGCAATAAAAATATAACATTTAATAGAGAGAAATCCAGGGCCACGAGATAGCATTTTTGAGGGTTTTTAACGGGGAATGATAATAAATGATGGGACAGGGCGTTTGTGTGAGAGCTGGGCAGTGCAGAGGCAGCTCCATCAAACTTTTCGGGGTGTATCAGCCGCGTTTGCATCCCGTGAACCGTTTCTGGTGATGCCACCAACTTCTCATCAGGACAGCACTCTGCCGACAACTTTTAAGAGCACAGGGCACAGGATTGTGTCCAGACTGGTCTGGAATATCCCCAGGGATATCCACACGATCTCGGAGCATCTGTTTCAGTGCTCGCTCACTGCACAGGGAAGAAGCTTTTCCTCATGTCCAGGTGGAACTTCTGGGCATCAGCTTCTGCCCGCTCCTCTTGTGCCACTGCTGGGCACCATCAAGTGGAGCCTAGCTCCGTCCTCTTGGCACCGTAACTAACAGATTTAATAATTCAACTACTCAAATCTGTGTGCACGGATAAAATCCCCTTCCAGCCCTCTCTTCTCGGGGTCGAAGAACCCCCCCTCACAGCAGAGATGCCCCAGTGCCCTCGGCACCTCCCTGGCCTTTCGCTGCACCCTCTCCAAGTCTCTCTTGTGCTGAGAGATTTTTATGTTTTATTGTGTTTAGTTTCAAGCCGTTTACCCGGGAGGTTTAACCCAGCGCAGGTTCTATTCACAGCCAGCCCCTCTCTCCTGCCCTCAGCCGGGCACGAAGCGCTCAGGGCCGCAGGTGCCAGCGGGGCGGCTCTGCCCTGCTCGCCCACTGTCAGCACAGGAGGAACCGCGGTCCCCCGAGCCCTCCAGGGGGAAAGGGCTGATCCTGCCCGGGCACGGGGTCGGTGTGAGCCCCGGGGGTGAGCACGGAGCCCTCGGGCCCACAGCGCCCTCCGCTCCCGGAGCCCTCGGCCCACAGCCCCGGCACAGCCCCGGCCCACAGCCCCGGCCGCCCCGGGCTCCTCCTCCGCCCGCCTCCTGCCCCCGCCCCGGCGCCTTCCCAGGCTGCTCTCCGGGTAAACAGCGATGGCCGCCGAGGACCGAGGCGGAGAGCCCCGGGAGAACATGGGGAACCACCTCCAGCTGGTGCCCGGTGAGGGCCGCGCCGCGCCGGGGCACCCGCGGGGGAGGCGCCGGGCCGGGGCTCGGCGGGCGGAGCGGGGAGGGGGAAAAGGAAAAGAGCAGGGAAGGGAAGGAAGAAAGCGGAGGCGGAGAGGAGAAGAGGAAGGGAAAACGAAGGGGAAGCGAAGGGAAGCGAAGGCGGGGAGAGCCCCGGGCGGTGCGGGGAGCCGGCGGTGCCGGCGGTGTGGGCGCTCCCGGCCCGTGCCAGGCGGCCGAGGGCAGCCTTGGGCCGCGGGCTCCTGCGGCCTCTGCTCCGGGGCTCCTGCAGATCCATCGGGGCCCTGTGTGCTCCATGGGGGCCCTGTGTGCTCCATGGGGGCCCTGTGTGCTCCATGGGGGCCCTGTGTGCTCCATGAGGGCCCTGGGTGTTCCATCGGGGCCCTGGGTGCTCCACCGAGGCCGTGGGTTTTCCATCGGGGCCGTGGGTGTGCGGTGCGGGAGGGGACGCGCGGTCACGGGTGTTGGGGGTGAAACGCGCGGTGCGGTTCCCACCGGGCTGGGCAAAGCCGACACTTCTGCTTTGTGCCCCGAGACCTCTGTGAAACCCAAAGTCTGAGGAAAACCTGGCTTGTTTTGGGCAGTCTCTGCGCTGTTTCCCGGTGAAAATAAGCAGGGAAGCAGGGGTGCTCGGGATGGGGAGCAGTGCCGGATCCCGTGTGCTGCCCGGCTTATCTGTGTCACACACACCAGTGCAATTTCTCACCCGGGGAATTACGCATAATTATTGCATAATAATGTGTTTTTATGCATATGGGGCCTCCGCACTGACAGGAGATCCAATGGTTTGGGGAGCAGCTTGTGTTTATGCCTGGAAAGAAGCATTATTTCAGAATAAGCATGCAGGGGGGAAGGGGGCAGGAAATCCTGCCAGGAGCCAGGGTCATTTCCCATGGCAGGAAATTCTCTGAGCTATTTAGGCCTGTATG
>VYZR01053118.1:0-10883 GCA_013400675.1 Oxylabes madagascariensis | reverse complement strand
TTTTTTTTTTTTTTCCCTCCCCCATCCTGCAGTGATGCCCCAGAACCAAACAAAAATTTCCTGCTCTTCTCCTCCATCAAACCGAGCAAAGTAATAGCTGTTTTGGACATCTTAAACATTTTGTAATTGTGTGTGGTTAGGGTTGCTAATTGAATATAAGAAATTTCATATAGATGTGGAGTATTTTTAACAGTCATTAGGCAGATGGTGTCTCAGTGCTGAAAGGGCTGTAATTAGGTACAGTACCAAAGAGAGTCTGTAACCTCCTTTCCTGTCGTGCTGGATCATTTCTTGCTGAGATAAATTCAATATTGGGTGGATCTGTAAGAGCAGGTTCTGTAAACTACAAACTATTTTAAAAAACATAAGTGGGGTGAAGCAGAAATAAGACCAGTGACTAAACATTTTGTGGGAACATTTAACAAATGTGTCTGGAGGCCAGAGAGGGGAAAAAAGGGTTCTCTAAAATCAGCTTTTAATGTCTTCTTCACTGTTCCCTTGTCCTCCCACTCTCAGAAATAGTGAAATTAGTGGTGCTCCCGTTTCTGAAGGAAAATTCTTTGCTTCTGCAGCATCTTTCTTTTTTGAGGTTTCCCTGCAGAACCCTTCAGGATGAGAGAACCCCTCCACCTTTTACGTTTTCAGCTCTGGGTTATTTTTTCAGAAGATATTGATTGCAAAGGCAGGCAACTAGATAGACTATGTAAAAGTATTTTTTTCCATCTTGTAATAGCTTTCAAGGTCTAAATGATGTTTTTCAGCACCACTGGGATTATCCATGACCCAGCAGCTCTTGGTGTAAAAATCCTGGAGATTGGTTTATGCTAACATGTAGTTTAGACACAGCATGATATATAAATAATGTTTGTGTTCAAAGAAATAGGATCAATTAATGCAGTGACTGATCATTTAATTGTCCTCTTGCCTAAAAATTACTTTAGGATTGGCTGAGAGATGGGAAGGAAGCAGTAGTTTTTAAATACTATTTTATATCTGAAATCCCCTGGAACCTTGTGATTTGCTTCCTCGGGGGTTGCCTTTGCTGGGTTTGTGTTTGGTGTACACACAGCAGAGGCTGACAGCAATTAAATTGTCTAAAATACCAGCAGAAGTCTCTGCATGAATAAGGAGTTTCCCTTGCTTCTTACTCACTCACAGTTTGATTGTTGGGGTTTGTGCAGCCTCAGACACTTCCCTCAGCATCCTGCAAGGAATGAAGTTATCTAGCATCCTGGTGTGCTGACAGAAAACCTTTAGAGCTGAGATAAGGAGGTACCACTGTCGTGAAAAGCTGTACTGACAGCCTTTGTTTATTATTTCCTTCCAAGGAAAGTTGTTCTTTGGCCTTTCAGAAATAAATTACCAGCTTTTGACCCTTTCTATAGAATGACGATTTTGCTGTAACAGCAGGAAAATTCTTTTCCTCCGCTGTATTTCCCTCTAGCCTGGGAATATTGAATGCATTTCCCTGATTCTCAGGTTTTTCTCAGTATCTCAGTCTTTGCTGATTGATTTTTACACAATATTCTGTATGCGCTTATCAGTAGAGAGCGAGGAAGAGGATGACAATGAAATGGAAGTGGAAGACCAAGATAGTAAAGAAGCTGAGAAGCCAAACATCATTAATTTTGATACCAGTTTGCCCACATCACATATGGTACGTTTTTATATATTGTCCATTAAATACATCCTGAAGGGATTTGAATGGGGTTTGTGTAGTTTTATTGTAATGCTCTTAAGCCACAAACTTAATTTTATTTTCACGGAATCATAAGATCATAGAATTGTTTGGGTTGGAAAAACCTTAAAGGGTCCCCTTGATAGCACAGGGTTAAAATGTTTCTAAAATCATGGGAATTGTATACAATGGATTCAGGGGATGGGGCCTGGTAGGCCCTGGGAAAGGGAGCCAGGGCTGGGTAGGTCCTGGAAACAAATGTTGGGCTTAGTAAATAATGTGAAACTACACCTGCATGTTCGTCATACGATTAATGAGATGATTGTTAAATGTGATGATTGTTTCTAATTGAATATAAGAATAGTTTAATCATAACAAGAATCATGAGAAGTGTGGTTTGGGGGCCTGGGGAGATTGCAAGAATCCATGCTTGGGTAGGATCAATGTATGCAATAGAGCAATGTAGTTTAATAATTAATATACAGTTATATAATGAAAAGGTATNCTTGGAAGGAATCTCTGTCCATCTTTCCTGTCGCTCCTTTAGCTCACCTGGGAGCCTTCTGCAGGCTCACCCCCGCCTCTCCCAGCCCTTCCTCCCAGCAGAGCAGCTCCATCCCTGTGCTCCCCTCCTCCTGACTGTCCCTGTGCCCCCGGCAGTACCTGGGCTCGGACATGGAGGAGTTCCACGGCCGGACGGTGCACGATGACGACAGCTGCCAGGTGATCCCCGTGCTGCCCCGGGTGATGGTGATGCTGATCCCCGGCCAGACGCTGCCGCTGCAGCTCTTCCGCCCCCAAGAGGTTAGCATGGTGCGGAATTTAATTCAGAAAGACAGAACCTTTGCTGTCCTTGCATACAGGTAAAAGCCACGGGCGGGTTGCTGGTGTGTGCAGCATGTTTTTAGCGCAGTTTCTGTGGGTACTAAAGCGAGAGCAGATGGTTGCGTTCAGTTCTGTGCTCGATAACGAGCTGAAATTGCTTAACAAAAAAATTGTCTTCCAGTGTGTAATGGCAATGTAGGTGCTTGACAGCATCGTGTTTGTGTGGAGAAGCAGCGAGTGCTGATCTGCTTCCTTGTTTGAGCATCATTTCAGTAGCTGTTTGTTCCGTCTTGTTAAAGAATAAGCCTTGACCTGAAATGTAAAAGTCACATTCTTGTTTTGAGAGCTGTATTGTTGCTTGTTTTGTTGTGAATTAACAAGCGCTGGCAAATGTTTCACAGTAGGGTTGAGAGACAGGAGGTGATAGAAAAGTGGAAAAGAGAAAAGCTGATCAGTGCCAGAAGAAGTTGGGAATGTTCCTCCCTCTTCCCCCTGCGATTTACTATGGATTAATTGTGTGGGAGGTGGGAACAGTTCCTGTTACAAAGTCAATCTGAAGAATGTTGATGCTTTCAGTGTCTGCATTTTGAAGTGCTGACACACTGGTGATCCCTGTGCTCCCAGAATGTCTCATCTAGACCCTAAAATGAAACCAAGTCACCTGGCAAAAAAACCCAACCAACCAAATAGAAGTTGCTTTATAATGGAAAAATTATTATTGTGATTAGTCAAAAGTAATAATTGCTTTTTGATCAGACCAATCGTGTACAGTCAGTGCAGGCAGACTGGAGTCTGAATGAACAGTGCTGTTTGGAGGGGGGGTAATTCATTTAATTCATCTTTAATTCTGTTACTTTTAGTAATGCACATGAGAGGGAAGCCCATTTTGGAACGACAGCAGAAATCTATGCCTACAGAGAAGAGCAGGAGTACGGAGTTGAAACAGTCAAGGTGAAAGCAATAGGAAGGCAGAGGTTCAAGGTGCTTGAAATACGAACACAGTCAGATGGGTAAGAAAATTATGCAGCTAATTCTATACTCAAGTCAACTTTGATGGGAGCATTCTCTTATTTTTGGTATTCCAGTGTGATAGCTGTGATCTTTAGAGGTTCTCCTGACTAGTTTTATCATATGATGTAATTAATGCCTTTTTCCATTTCTAAAAGTGATCAAGATCCTGAGCATCCAGTAAGAATATGCTGAGTCTTGCCTCATTTTCAGCTCCTTGGCATCGTGCCCTGCACCATGGCAGTGTCACTGGCCAGAGGTCCAGGCTCCAGCAGTGATCTGGGAGCATGTGACAAGTCTTAGCACAATTGTTAAAGCTTCTGTAATACTTTCTGCGAGGCTCATGAAGTATTACTCCAAATCTGTAAATCTAGAGCAGCTCAGCTGTATCCTGCAATTCAGCAGTGTGGCACTGCTTTAGAAAGAGGCCTGGGAGCAGCATTTCTGTGGGTTTGTGACCTGCAGCTGGAGAAATGAAGAATCCCTGTGCTGTTTGCTCTCTATTTGGCTCCAAATAACAGCCTCTGAATGTTACAGCTTAGGAAAAGCCCTGCTTGGACACACGGTGGCAGTGCTTGGACACCTGCAGCGACAGCAGCTTTGTTACTGTGAATTCACTGTCCAGAGCTCCTTAGCAAGAAGAACATTTCCTTAATTGTTGGCATTGCTGATTCCTGAGTGCTTTTGGCACATCATAATCTTAAAATTTATTGTAAGTTACCAGTTCAGTGCCGTCCCTGTGGGAAAATTAGAAATTTGTAATGACACACCCCTCAATATTTTGGAATTTCTGCTGCATAATCCTGATGAAACATGAAGTCTGTCCTGCTGGACAGCATTCTTAGTAGCCACAGAACATATGCTGAGGTCTTTGTGGAAGAGGTGACCTTTGATGCTGGGATATTAAAATCTGCTCAGAGTCTGTATTCTATTTCTGCTGATTCTGACCTCTAGCTGAGCACAGAAGCTTTTGTGGTTTGGAGATAGCAAAGTGCATTTCAGCTAAACTGAGACATTGAGATGGAAGAGCTGATTATTTATACCAAAAGTAACTTGAGGAGACAAAAATCTAAATCTGTAGCGCTGAGACTGTGGAACATTCAGCTGTGTTGCCACTGCCAATCTGTCTGTATTTCTGTCCACCACAATCCCAACAGATCTGTAGTGCTCTAAAATAAAAAGAAGTTCTGGTGGAATGTGTTGTTTAAATTCTCTGGTACTGTGGAGTGACTAATCCATTGCACCAGCCTGTCTTCCCATAAGCAGTAAAATCCATTTTTTAAAATTCATGTATTTGAAAAAAAAAAAATTAAAAAAATACGTGTACACCTCATTTTTTTGTTTCCTTTCTCAGAATCCAGCAGGCTAAAGTGCAGATCCTGCCTGAGCGAGTGCTGCCTCCCACCATGGCAGCAGTGCAGCTGCAGTCTCTCAGCAGGTGCCACGTGATTCCCTCCTCCAAGCCCTCCTGGCAGGACAGAGCCCTCCGGCAGTGGTGGCAGAAGTACCAAAAGGTGACAAGTTGCTCTACAGCTTTGCTCATTCTGGTTTTTTGTCTTAATTTCTGATGGCATCTGGAGAATCAGTCTCCAATTCCATCTGGAGAAGAGGAGGCACCACAGGGAAGGCAGATTCCAGCCTCCTGTTTTTTGTGGAATCACAGAATGGTTTGGGTTGGAAAGGTCCTTAAAGGCCCTGCATCCCATGGGCAGGGCCACCTTCCACCATCCCAGGTTGCTCCAAGCCTCATCCATCCTGGCTTTGGACACTTCCAGGGAATTCACAGCCTCTCTGGGAAACCTGTGCCAGTTTATAGCTGTGTTTATTGTTTATTCCATTGTTTTGGTCTTTGACACAGAGAAGTTACCTTGAAGTCTTCTGTAGAGATCTTTGGAGCTACCTCCAGAAATTGATACAGAGTCCTGGTAACTCGGGTCATGTTTGGATTTGCATTTTTCTTCAATGGTTTTGAACTCCTGTACCCTCAAAATCAAATGGAAAACTCCATTGATAACAAAGAGCTCTTGATTCTCAGAGTTCCTGACCAAGTTCATGTGAGTTAATGAGCCCAGAAACTCTGAGCTGTGGGGTGGAAATCCCTTTCCAAGGCTCCTTCTGTCAGGTGAAGCTGAAATGAAGTGAAGCCACTGTAGGAAAAACCTGGGCTGCAGATCCCTGTTGACCTCCATCTCTCTACTGGTGTAATCTCTAAATGAGGAGGGTTTCCCTCTGGGGGAGATTAAAATTGAATTTGTACATATTTGCAGTGCAGTATGAGCTCCTCTTTTGAAAAGCAATGTACTTATGTTGTGTGCTGCTTTTTAGACTTTTATTAACTACAGCTCTAAATTTCTGTGTTCAAAAATCACTTGAAAAAATTGGTTAATTAAGCAAATGACATTACAGTGGTGGAAATTTGGTAGTTCAGGGACAGCTGGTGGAGACTTAGGAACAGATGCACTGTTAATAGCACTTAAATTCTGAACTGTCTCCATTTCAGATAGATACCCTTTTGAAAGACATAATTTTTTATTACTAAACACCAGAACGACCTCTAATGCAGAGACAGGTTTTGTGACAAAATCCATGAATTGTCCTGTTCAGAAGGCTTGGGCCTCAGTGCATCTGAAAATGGGTTTGGAAGCTTCACAGTGAAGTGCTGGTCCTGATGGGGATAATTTCTTGTATCTTTAAATATTCAGGTCTGTCTCCCCTGTTTTATTTGTTTTAAAAAAAACCTGTCCCTGAAATCTGCTTTTGTTAAAGAATAAATGTTTGTGGGTTTGGTTTCAGAGGAAGTTCCACTGTGCAAGTTTGACATCTTGGCCCCCCTGGCTCTACTCTCTCTATGATGCTGTAAGTTCACCATTAAATCAAATAACCTGCAGTGAGCTTTATAGCTGTAATATCTAAGTATGGGATAAAATAAAAGCTTTAATTCTGTTGGCTCATAATTTCCATTGTAAAGCATTTTATATTCAGTGTAGTGTGAAAAGATCAGAAAGGGCTTCCCCCTCTGTGGTTGTTCCCCCCTTCCTAGAGCCAATGTCTGGGAGGGATAGCAGAGATTCTGGTTCCTTCTGTGTTGTCTCAGAGCAAAACCAGTTAAAATATGTTCACAGCAAATGATTCTTTAATTATTCTTTAATTAAAAGCTGCTGTCCACTTAGGGAAAAGAGCTTACTCTACATTTTGCTTCCCTCTTGTTTTTTTCCTAAGAAGAAAACAGCAATACCTATGTATTTAAATTAGGCTTTTCTTCTAACAAAAGGAAACCTTGATGGAAAGAGTCAAGAGGCAGCTCCATGAGTGGGATGAAAACCTGAAAGATGAATCTCTTCCATCAAACCCAATAGGTACGAGGTCTTATGAACCCACGTTTTAATTTTTTTTTTAAATTTCTTAAGAGACCACAGCTTAGATAATTACCTGTGGTAAATAGCAATAGTTGGATTTATTTCTCTGTTAATTCTAACAGACCTGCTGCTTTCTCATTTCTAGATTTTTCTTACAGAGTTGCTGCCTGCCTGCCCATTGATGATGCTTTACGTATCCAGTTGCTCAAAATAGGCAGTGCTGTGCAGAGGCTCCGCTGTGAGTTAGATATCATGAACAAAGTGAGTGGTTCTTCTTTATTTGCCATCAAATTGCCAAAAAAAAGTGGGCGGGACTGTTACAATCTCTTCCAGAAATGATGGGATTTCCAGCTAATCCTTCCAGAGGATGAATTTGGGTGTTTTGTTATTTCTTCAAAAGTTTGCTCAGAAGGAAAATGATGTCTCAGTGGTGGATTATGTTAGGCAGCAAGTAAAAAATATGTAACAACATATAATAATAATATATAATAATTAATAATTATATTATTAATATATTATAATATAATTATTGTGTACAACATTATAATATATTATATAATATATTAATATATTATAGTATAATAATATAATGCAATATAATATATAATAATATTTGCTTTTGTTAGAAGTATTTCAGTGTGGCACAGCACTTTTTTAGCCAAGAGATGGTGCTAGAAGTCCAGTGTTGTTAACAACCATCACAGCCCCACGCTAACACCACAATCAAGTATCATTTTACCATGGAAGCTTGTGGATTTTGTAGCAAAATCTTCCTAGTATTGAGCATAAATCTGATGATTGGACTAAACAGATTTTTTTGTAAAAGACAAATATTTATTTTGTAGGCAATTCCTTGTTAAGATGTTAAAAAATTTGTTTCCCTTCTTTCCATTGCCATGGCCTTTTAATGTTCTAAATGTTCTAGTTTTGTGTAGTACAGTTCTTTGTAATAATTTCTATTTTCTAAATAGCACTGCTGTGTTTGTGTAATGGATACAGAGCAGTGGGAATTTTGCCTGTTTGCCTAAAAAGCACTGTCATTAAATTCTTGCCTGTTTCTGGGGAAAGAGAACCAGAATGTCATTTTAACAGTCATCCTTTTCCTAAGGTTCATGCACCAGAAATTTAAAGAATGGAGACAGAAAACATCTCTTCCAAATTCTGAGACAAAATGGGCAGGTTTTTGCCTGAGGCAGTAAGCAGACTAAATTTCACTTGTCTTTTCTGAGTTGAAACTCTGAAAACTCCCTGGTACTCAAGTGCTACTGAGAACTGTTCATGTTCAGTAATTACTTATTTTCCATAAATTCCAAAGAGACTGGAAACCTTCTAATTACCCTCATAAATTGAAGTTAAAGTTACTTTTTAACCTAACACCCAAAAGGTGTTTTCTTCATCATCGTGTGACACTTTGGTCTGTGAATGTGTTTAACTGCTCTGTGTTAGGATCAGAATGGGGAGTGCATTATTTTTACAGTTTATTTAGCAGCATTTTGGTCCAATCCAGTCTTCCTTTAGCCAGAGTTCTTTAGCATGTCCTGGCTTGTTCAGGATGTAATTAATTTCCAATAATAAAACTGATAGTGAGAGCTGATGTATTTTCCTTTGATACCAGTGGGTTATATTGTACTTTTATCAGCTTTCCCTGTTGCTAACCCGGTTACCAGTGCTTATTTTAAGGACTGTGCCTGACTCCCAGGTGTAACACTGTGAATTCCACTTGGGAGTGCTAATTGCAGTCATTAGAGAGGTTTGGAAGTGGACCCATGGAATAAAATAGTGGCTAAATTGGACTCTCAGTGCTGTGTGAGCACTGGACTGCAATCTGTGTTTAGAAGAAAGGTCCCTGGCTGGAGGGAGAGCCAGGGGAGCTTCAGGAGGGGCTAAAAAGGATCTGGGGAGTGGAGCTCTTGTCCTTCCTCATCTTCAGTGAGCTGAGGGGGGCAGGACCAGTGGCACCTCCAGGAATGGAGCTGGAGCAGCTGAAATCCGACAAAAACCTCTGAAGGGAGAAAAGGAAAGAGAGGAAAGAGTGATGTGAGTGTGTAGTGTCACAGCAGAGTGCAGGAGTCAAAGCTCAGGGGGCTCAGAAGCACAAACTCCAGGTTTTAACAGAACTGTTCCTGTCCCTGGGTGCAGCATTTTATTCCAGAATCCTGTGCCTGATTTTGAGGGGAATTTCACAGGCATCACCCTGAAAAAGAAGTACAAGTAATGCCCATCCTGCAAATGAATGGGATTGTTCTGCTGAGCTGATTTAAATGCTTCTTTTCTGGGCAGTGTCAGTGATGAATTGTTCAGTTCTACTTTGTAGAAATTGTAGAAGATGGATTAATCTGTTACAATCTCCAGGAGAGAGATCAATATGTTTTACCTATTTTTGTGAGGAAATTAAACCCATTGATCTACAGTACCCTCAAATTTAAGAAAGACTTAATGATTGCATTTGTCTCATCTGCCTTTTCTGTATTGCAGAAGAGCAAAGGTTGTTTTTTCTAAATTAGCCTTTAGAGACCTTAAAAGGTTGGCTATTTATTATCTTTGTGGAGTCAGATCCAATTCTCTGTGTGTGGATCTTTTTGTGAGGGGATGACATGAAAATTGTTAGGTCTTTTAGATAATAATTAATGTTTAAATAAGTGAAATGCACAGAAAAAATATCCCACGTCAGTGACTGCTGCTCAGCTGAACAAAACTATTGGTCCAAAGTCTGTTCTGATGGAAAGGGAAAGACATTTTTTATTATTTCCCACTGCTGACAAGCATCTGGAAATTAATGAAATTATCCTCTTTGTTTCTCTTTCCCAGTGTACATCTCTCTGTTGTAAGCAATGCCAAGACACAGAAATAACTACCAAGAATGAAATATTCAGGTGAGTTTATTACTCTTCATCTTGGGCAGCTCCTTGGTCAGAAACACAGGCACAGCAAAGCAGATTAAGCTGGGTTATGTCTTAAAACTGCTGGGTTTGCCACAGCTCCAATGAAATTTATGTAAATATTTATAGAGCGTTTATATTTGAGATTTTTAATAAAAAGTTAGGGAATCTCAGCACTTCCAGGTATATTGGAACAGAAATTGGTGGTGTGCCACACCCCCAGCCCCCTGCACTGAACAATTTGAAAAATGAATGTGTCACATAAAGACTTTCTCGTCCTGGTATTTCTGAATAAAGTTTTTGATAGCCCAAATTTTATTTCTCAGCACCTGATTTATGTGTCAACAGGCCACAAGAGCAAATTAAAATGCATCAATTAGGGGATATCAAAAGGCTCCCAGCATGTTGGCATGCAGGGAAGGTTCCTATTTAAGCCATTAAATGCTGTGATCCCTTTTTTCTTTGAAGAATTTATGGTTATCCCTGATAACTGGCCCCATTCTCTGCTTGCCCCATACAATATCTCCCATGTTTAACAACGATTACATTTCCCAAATAATTGCTGCTTCTGTCAGCCTTGTCACTGCTTCTAATCTTGATTAACTCCCATCAGCACATCCCCTCTGATAAGGGGAAGGTTAAAAGATGGTTTGGGTTAACAAAGACTCCCCACAGTTTTTCTTTATCAGTGTGATAAGGAGCAGATGGGGTAATTAAAAGCCATTTCTTATCTTCTAATCAAATAATGGATTGCAGGCACCACAATTCCTGCTGTGTCAATATGATGAACTTTTAACAGAAGGTGCTGAGAAGTTGGTGCAATAAATGAACACTTTTGCTTACTTTTAAAGTTACATTTTCCTTGCTTTTCTTGGAACTTGCTGTTTAATGCACAGGATGAGTCTATCATGTACTTGCCTGCAATTCTAAGTAAATTTGAGCAATGATATTTTAAATCAGCATCTATTTTCTTGTAGTTTTTAATACTATAATTCAAGGTAATTTTTCCCCCTACAAAAAGTGGGGGTTTTTTTGCTCTGTTGAAATAGAGCAATGATTTTTTAAGTCAGCATCTATTTTCTTTCAGTTTTTAATACCATAATTCAAGGTACCTTTTTTCCCCCTACAAAAAGTGGG